>DVZL01003732.1:0-13651 GCA_018236625.1 Lasaia peninsularis
AGGCTTACCATCCCAGCCTCAGGTTGGCAACGCACCATTTCCACCTTTGGTGTCTGTAGGCGACATGTATTTCTTACTATCAGGAAATCCGTCTGCTTGTTTGCCTTCCAATATCATAACAAAAAGTGCGTCACCATCCAGACACTGCGGTGCCTATGTGCAACACGGAAATGTCATTATGCCGGCAAAATAGATAAGGTGGTGACTCTATACCCAGACAAGTTGCTAATTTGTTAAAATATTATAAATATTACATAATATATTATGTAAAAAAAGAAAGGAAGAAATAATATGTTTTAGGAGTATGCGATATTGACAAAGTAAGCCGTGGCCAACCACTGAAACTGGTTAGCTAAAATAATGTAGTAAATTGTGTAAAAGTACACGTGATTTTTATAAATTATGTCTACAATGGGATTCCTCACCAAGTGCCTACAATAAGTAATATATAAACTACAATGTAATACATTTTATCATCATCCTCTTTTAGCTTCGCTGTTTACTTTTAGCTAAGACCTTCGGCGGCCTAGTGGTACGCCCTCCAAACTTCCATTCTGGCAGTCCAGATTCGAACCCCGTCATATACTCATAAGTTTTACCAACTTACATACATTTTCTACGTTCTCTTACGTTCCGGGGAAACATCGAGAGGAAACCCGGGTTTTGTTCCCGATATGGCGACGCATTTAACATCCTTCACATCATGAAACCCAATATCGTCGGTTAATCGTGGGTACATGTATACCTCTGCCCACCCTTTCGGGGATGTGGGCGTGACGATATATTTTTATTTTTACTCGTTTAGCGTGAATCCTGATGTTTACACCGCTTTGAGTATGGGTACTTCAGCTCTACGAATATAACTTCTTCTACGACGTAGCCTATTCCCGTTTCGATGTCAGATTATTTCGGGA
Source organism: Lasaia peninsularis (assembly GCA_018236625.1). Lineage (NCBI taxonomy): Eukaryota > Metazoa > Arthropoda > Insecta > Lepidoptera > Riodinidae > Lasaia > Lasaia peninsularis. The sequence continues at coordinate 915 of DVZL01003732.1, forward strand.
TCAACTACCCATCCAGGAGATATGACAAGGGCGGTAGTTTTTACATTGAGCGACAGATATCTAATCTCTACAACCCAGAATACTAACTAGGCCTAATCCTTAATAAGGTCGATTTCCAATACACGAATCCGGGTTAGAAAATGTACTTTACTTAGAAAAACTCATTGGTACATTGGACGGGGTTTGAACCTAGACTACCGGAATTAAAGTCCGAACCTTAACCATTAAACCACCGAGGCTCTTTAAGGATCTTATAATGTATGAAATATAAAAACCTTTTACCGTTCAACATAGTTATCGTCAGCAGAATCGATAAGCTATTTATCGATGTTACAAGCTCCGCGGCGAGTGCGGTCCTCGACCTGAGCCCTGGTGGTACTTTTGAATAATTTCCTTTGCCAAGGGAGAGTATCCATTGTTTCTCAACCTACTCTTTATATCGAGGTCATTGCACTTGCAAAACTCAGCGGCGGTCGGATCGATGTGTGCTTTTACTAATTGTTTTTGAAATTAATGGGGTATGGGGAGCGCAACCCAATAAGCTGTAAAAGAACCTTTATGTAATCAACTTTAGGTCGTTATTACCCGACGAGATTTTCGAGTCAAATCGTCTAAACTTATTTTTTGTTTATGCTACATTTATTCAATGAAATAAAGATATTTACTAATTTATAAAAACGCCCGCGTTTATTGTATAGAATATAGAAATAAAAATATTTAGTCAACTCTGTTTTTAGTATTTGTTAATGTAGTACTAACAAAAGCACATCATAATATACGAACGTTTAAAACTTTCCAGACATTTTGTGACATACAGAACTGGTGTCAGAGAGACTGATAGGCTCCCGTTTTTATTCCTTGGATACGGAACCAGACGTACTACAGGACAATGCGTCTCAGAAGTTTTCAAGCATATTGATATTATAACTGATCAGTATTAAATAATACAGCCATTACCCATTATATCTCGATTTCGTACTAATAATGTATTTACATACGTCCACAATGTAAGCAACGTCCGAGCGGATGATCCTCCATTGTTAATGTATTAGCCAGTAAAACCTAGTGTAAAACACGAAGACAAACAATGCAATGTAGGCTAAGTGGCAGAGCTGAGATTTGTTTATTTTACTGTATATTATTATTTATATTCATTCTTATCAATACTTTGTATAAGACAAAGTTGCTTCCCGCTTACGGTTCCTATGTATGTTTAGAACTTTAAAACTACGCAACGGATTTTGATGCAGTTTTTATTAATAGGTAGAGTCATTCAAGAGGAAGGTTTATGTGTGTATAACAAGCATAATGTACCCTTGTGAGGACGGGGTGGGCCGCTAGTGTTTTCTATAAAATATAACATTGTTTCTTATGGTTTAAGATTGTATCTTAAATTGAGAGCATCAATAAAATAATACAAATTTAGTGAGATATACAGCTTCCTCTAGTTTTTTACCCTAATGTTCGAATTAGAGTAAGGAAAAAACTAAATATAGATAGGAGTCTTTTTTAATTTTTTTAAAACATAATATTTATAAATAAAAAGTGTTATATTAACTAACGTAAAAATAGGCTACAAAGATACATCATTTATTCGAAATTACACGATCAAAAGATACGCGCAGGAAGAATGAAATGGTATTATATTTTTTTGTTACATTTCTAGTATTATTTTTTATAAAAGTTGTATTAGTTATATCAATGTATGTAACAGCTAAAATAATGGCTTTTGTTATTTTGAGTGAGTCCTGACGACGAAGGCATTTGTGTGATTATTTTAGATTTCTGTGTTAGGTACCGGGTCTAGATGTTTATTAAATTTATTCTGGTTTGTATTTTAAATATTGCTGTCCATTATAATATAATTAACTAAAACGTGTAATTAGCTTATATTTGGGCTAACTCTAATTAAAAACCTATAATTATAAAATAGTGTAAGTTTGTTCACAATTTGCAATAAAAAGTTGCTTCTTATTTTATAAGCACCAAAAAGTAAGTAAAAACTTATTAATTGAAATGTTGAAGTAGTTTGAAATATAAACAGTAATCTTGGAACACTCTCCTAAGCTACGTTTCTCTGTGGACGTACAAAGTTGCTGACAAGTTAATGACGTTGGTCATCAAATTTAATTTGGTTTACTCTTCAAATAAAACGGGCCGGTGTATTTTGTGGGCTTTTAAAAAATAATATCAGGATACGATTCAGAATTTATGGGTTTATTTGCAAACGATGGGCTACTTCTATTTATCGTATCATCGGACCTGGAAGATGTATCTTTTATTACTCGTATTGGTTTTATTACTTTCATTGGTGGTAAAATGCAGCAACATACCGGTCGGGTTTAAAAAACGTGTGTCTAATAGACTTTACCCATTAGACCAAACACCGGTCTTCGGCCAGCCACGTGTTTATGATCACGTGTCTCTATTGTTCATAGGTAAAAATAGCCACGGGAATAAACGCGCATATTATTAATGTTCTGTCGGAAATCGAACCCGAACGTGATCAAGGAATGGCGTGCGATAATCCCTTTAATACCGCGAATATAATATCGCGCAAGCAAACCTTAATGTTGAGGTTGAACTGCCCTCAAGATAAATCTTAAATGTAAATATTTAAACAAAGATAATAAACCGTATACAGGGGAGGCCTAATTTAGCTGCGAACGCTTGTTTGTCAAGCATTCAGGATAAGCAAGTGATCCCAACATTAACAAGTCTTTTCATTCACAGAAACATACACCTAAATAGGTTGTAATAAGGGTTTCAATTGCGTCCACCATATTTAACGGAAAAGGGTAGTGCGGTAGGGTTCGTTTTGATTGGTTACATTCGGTTATTGTTTAGTTATATCGATTGGATAGTCATGAAAAATGGATTGTTATTCCGCTACTTTGTAGGAGGTAGGACATCAGACAAACGGCGCGTATTATAAAAGTGACTGCTACAAATAAAGTTAAAAAATAGATTATGTATAAAGTTTTCGGGATCGATTTCGTTTGAATTATATTTTAATGCTATCTATCAAGATATGTATAATATTGTTTTCAGGATCAAAGAACATCAGTATAGGTAACTAAAATTATGTATAAAAATTATAATATTTTATAATATGTAAAATTCTTATGTCGCGGTGTTTTTGTTAAACTTCTCTGAAACAGCTTGACCGATTCTCATGAAATTTGAAGTGCATATCGGGTAGGTCTGAGAATAGAACAACATCTCTTTCACCCCCCTAAGTGTTGAGGGCAGTCCACCCCTATTTATATTTTAGACAAAATGTTTGTTTTCATTTTTTATGATACATCATTAAAAATACATACAACTCTACATTTTAAATTCTTTTCGATGAACTCCTATTTTTTAATAGTCATTCTAGTAATATAATTTATATGGTAAACCATCGTTTGCTGGGTCAGCTTAGTTACTTATAGTTCTTACTTTATAGTTCTTATTGTGGGATAGATACTATGTTTCGTTTTTATCAAATTTATTAGTTTTGAATAATAACACGGATTTCTGGATAAAAATATTAAAGAAGACTATCTACGAATATACATTAATTATTACAATTAGGTACTTACAAAGTAGCCTATTTTTTCCCTTTTTTTCGTAGCCTTTCCCGTTTCTTAATCAGATGGTATCAGGGTAGGCTAGGGGATTTGACAAGGACGCCAGATTTCTTTTATAGCATGAGACAGCGAACGGGCACACGGGTCTCCTGATGGTAAGAGACAACCGCGGCCTATGGACACCATAGATGTTGTAGGAGCGCCACTGCCCCGTGGTCGGGTTGTTAGACCTTATGTGCAACTTCTACCGGCTACCCTACCCTCCGGACCGGAACACGACAATGTCATTATGGCGGCAGGAATAGGTAAGCCGGTGGATCCCTACCCGGGCGAGTTGCTGCACAGCACTCTACCACCAGTGGTCATGTTGGTAGTAATCCAGTTACCTTTGCTCGCCTCTTACGAGTTGCCTGGTAGGAAGGCAGTTGGTCTATTCTACATAGAAGACCCGGACAAACACGGGGAAAAATTTAATTAAATTTAATTGTACCTATTACATTCGTCTCTGGTAACAAGTAGGTACAGTACAGTGGTGGTGGTACGTCGTATGTCTAGCCACCGTAGCCTCCAGCACGGAATACGACAATGGCGTAATATAAAGCAATTAAATATCTAAATTACTAAATTACCTACGTCTCTCGATTGACAATAATCCATATTCTTATTGTAAACTATTGTTTCTATGTAGATATCAGAATATCTCTTTTATTTGTTGTCGACTCTGGGGAGAATTGAAGTCTAAAAATAATCATTAGAACGCTTCAGACGTTCTTAAGCTATTTTATTTAAGTTTATATACGCCCTGATGATGCTGTCAAAAGCGAAACCGGTCAGCTATTTTAAAAATAAATAAAGATTACAAAGCTTTTAAAAAAGCTTTTCCTTGAAAGCTCTAAGAAGAAAAAATGAAGTCACACTATTTTTCGATATGCTTTCAACGAGCTCTCTTCTCTCTCTTCTCGAGGATTCTAAAACCCAGAAGGGAAACCCGACCCAATAATAGATAAGTGCGAATTCGAAGACACGAATCCGGGTTTCCTCATCACTTAACTTCACTTCAGTAAATAAAATTAAAGGCAAACAAACTTTTTAGAAAAAGCTTTAAAATTTTTCGAGTTGCTCTCAACGAGCCCGTCCATTTGATACTCATATTGTAAAAGTGCATTAAAAATAGCTATTCCGCCATCTTGGTTGGTTCGCCATATTGAATTTAAAATTATGTCACCTTATCGGGCATTGTCATCCAAACTAAACGTGTATACAAAATATCTACTTAAAAATTGAATTCTAAGATTCCACCCAAACATAAATACTTACATGCATACATTGCAAGTTAAATAATAAGTAATATGTAAAAAAGTACATGTGTTTTTCACTTAAAATATGGATACTTAATATATCATAATGTATTGGTTCTTAGATAAATTTTATTTTTTATTCAATTATCAATGACCATAGAACTTAACTTAGCATGCGGTTACTGTATGACCTGGAGAGAATATTTTTTTTACCCATTTATTTGGGTTACCATGTGAGATTTAAAACTACCCTATTACTTTCCCCGTGTCGGTCCGTGTCATCTGTGTAGAATAGACCAAGTAGATGGTAGGGGTAGGTAGGGAGGGAAGTAGGGAGGTAGAACAGCTCGTAAGTTGCGAGCATAAGTTAACTGGGTCATTATCAACAAGAACACTGGTGGTAGAGTGCGTCAACTCGCCCGGGTAGGGGAGACCGCCTTGCCTATTCCTGCCGCCATAATGACATTGTCGTGTTCCGGTCCGGAGGGTAGTCGGTCGGACTTACACATGCAATCTGACAGAAAAACGCACCTACAACATCTATGGCGTCTATAGGCCACGGCTACTCTTACAATCAGGAGACCACGATTAGGAGGATAAAAAAAACTACGTACCTACACAAATAAAACAATAAATGTTATTTGAATCAACAATTAATTTCGTTGATAAAGATTATATAAATTAATTGATGATCTTAAAAAAGCAAAATAAAATACTTCCAGTAAGCTGATTATCGAGAAACCAATAAGTATTCCACAGAAGCCTCCGACGTTGCCTGAAATGAAAGTCAGAGTAAACAAAACATGGCCGCACTACTTGAAGTTAATGTACTTGAATGATATAGACAATAAACCTTGTGTTTTCGTATTTTGTTCAAAACATACTGTCGCTATCTGCCTCCTCCAATCACGGGCAATGTTATGCTTACTCAGAATGATCTGGGAAACATTTAAGAAAAATTGCCCGACCTTGGAATTGAACCCGTGACCTCATTTACTAAATTCACACTTCACACTTTTTCAAATTTAAACCATACAGACATTATTATTTTATAAACTAGTTTCTATACTCCACCTTATGTTTATTGGACACTAGCTTTCTGCCCGCGTCAATTATTTTAACACAGATAACTTTCAAAGGGCAGAAATTTTTCCGACTTATTGCGTAAAAACATACCTATAATTTAGTCGGTTAAAAAGCCCATGTTCTTCTTCAAGGTCAATACTATCTTTGTACCAAATTTTATCAACATCGATTCGGTAGTTTAGACGTAAGTATGAGAGACGACGACTGTCATATTTACTAGTCAGTAGCATGACTATGGTAGTCGATTTGTGTGAAACTATAACTGTCCGTGTTAAAACCCCTGGACAAAGACCCCGATATCATCTGATCAAGAAACTGGATAAAGCCAGAGAAGACAGGCAAACAAGAACAACGACTGCAGTATCGTTTACCTGTCCAAGAATTAGGATTTTTAGTAGTTTTTCCCCGTGGTGGTCCGGGTCCTCTGAGTAGAATAGACCATCTGCCTTTCTACCAGGCAGCTCATAAAAGGCGAGCATAGGTTGTCAAGGTCATTGACAACAAGACCATTAGTGGTAGAGTGCTGTGTAGCAACTCCGGGTAGGAATCCATCGCCTTACCTATTCCTACCGCTATAACGACAATGTCGTGTTCCGATCCGAAGGGAAGTGTAGCCGGTAGACTTGCACACCAGGCCTAACACCCCGGCCACAGGACAGCGATACACCTACAACAACTATGGTCTCTTACCATCAGGAGTGCCATGTGCTTGTTCACATCCTTATTCCATAAAAAAATAGACTTGCTCATTGTCCTGACAACTCCGACACACAAAGCGACACAACTGTAAAAGTGTAGTGTTTTAGATCACTGTTGTCTCTTACCATCAAGACAGCTGTCAGCCTGTTTGCTGACTAACCCATAAAAATAAAAAAAGTACCTTCACGCCTATTATCCCCGAAGGGATAGGCAGAGGTGTGCTAGTATATCCACGACTCCTAAGTCCAGTAGATATACAGAATTTGACTTAATTTAGGATTAGGCCTGATTTACTTTTTGGGTTACAGATATCAGATGATAGTCTCTCTGTGTAAAAATTGATACCCTTATTAGATTCCCTAGATATGTAGCCAATGGTATTAACTGATATAGACCAGAGAGAGATCCAACTCCAAATCATGTCATGGGTGTTAGTCAACGATACTAATACATAATAAGACAAAAATAGATTTTTTTTTATGATATTGGAAAACAAACAAGCAGACTGATCCCCTGATTGTAAGAAATACACGTCGCCTATAGACACCAAAGGTGGAAATGGTGCGTTGCCAACCTTAGGCTAGGATGGTAAGCCTTTTGCGTGAGTAAGTATACCGGCTACCCTACCCTCCAAACCAGAACACGACAATGACCAGCACTGATGCTATTGTGGCAGGAATAGGTAAAGCGGTGGTACCAATCCGAGCGAGTCGTTGCAAGATATTTAATAAACATATCCACTTTCATCACATGGAATCAAGCCTAAGGCTCGAAAGAACGGGGCCCTATTACTAAGACTCCGCTGTCCGTCTGTCTTTCTGTCACCAAGCTGTATCTTGTAAACCGAGATAGCTAAAGAGTTGAAACTTTTACGGATGATATATTTCTGTTGCCCTTATAACAACAAATACAACAAAAACAAAATTAAATTAATGTTAACAACTAACGTGATTTTTTGCCGTTTTTATTGATTATCCGGAACCTTTCGTGTGTGAGTCCGACTCGCACATGGCCGGCTTTTTATAACTGGTAGCTTAGGATAATGATCTTCAATTCACCTGATGGAAAATAAAAAAGGGGTCCAAGGTACACGATAAAAGATCTTCACTATATCTTTAAAGACACTAAAACTTTAACGGTTTGGAAATACCTTCCCAGGCAGAGTTTCAATCCTTTTCCGTTCGAATAATAAAGAAGAAGCATGTCTTTTTGTCCGAGCTAAGGGTATAGCCACCAAATATGGCTGATACCCGCAGTACTCTCGAGTTGCGGCTGAGAAATGGAGATGCCAGAAATAAATTGTATAATATTAAGTTTATATACAGAAAGTGAAAGTACTTCCACGCCTATTATCCCCGAAGGCAGAGGTGTTCTAGTATATCCACGACTCGTAAGTCCCGTACATATACTAGAACCCCCACGACTAGCCAAGGTACTAGGGCCCTGATGTGATAGACGGCAAGCCTATCGCCACTTCGGGCACATTAAAATCCCGGGCAATGTGATGCTTACTCAGAAAAATCTGAAAAAGGTTTAAGAAAAATTGTCCGACCTGGGAATTAAACCCGGGACCCTTCGCGGTTAATGGTCTTAACCGGCGACAACCGTACCGTTACGCCACAGAGGCGATTATATTAATAGAGACATACAGTGATATTAATAGAGAAGTTTATATACAGTAATATTAATGGTAATATTTCAATTTCTACGAAAACAAATATATTTTAAAAGTTAACATACCACCTTTGTGACCGAACGTAGTCGGTATCTGACTTTCATTCACAAGGTCCTGGATTTTTGCCCGATATGGCGACGGACTTGCCACCTATCACATCATGGAATATCATCTAATCATGGGTGCATCTGTACCTCTACCTACCACTTCAGGGATAAGTACGTGATGGTATTTACCTATTTTAATATATAATGTCAGTGGACGTTTTCCGCAGAAAATACTAACAGTGTGTGCGAAAATAATAACTCCCTCGACGTGTCCTTTGTAAATATTACCGTATATTATCTGTATTCATAGCTTGAACAAACAGAATAATTGTACGCCGCTGTTTATTACCTCGCTTTTAACTTTAGTACGTGGTAACCAAGGCTTCTCTCAACTATAACCTTACAAAGTTTACTGCAAGAACAAATGAAATACCCACGTTTATATTCTGCCTCCAAAATAGTGGCCCACCGAAGTATCGAATTCGGTTTCGGTTCATGTAAAGGACCAGGCTTTGTGGACATTAGATATTAATGCATTTTTATACATACGAAAATGTCATACATGCGAAACTGTGTTTATTTATTCCTTTTTAATATTTTTATAGAAATGAAATGAAAATAATTTTTATGGAATTTATGTGTTTTAAAAAGTTGTTGCAAAGTTGTGTGCAAAAATTAAAACATATAATTAATATTTATTTCTTACTAATGGAGTAATGTTATGGTATAATTTAAAAATGTAAACATAGAAAATAATTCCAAATTTAAATACATTAAGATCTTAATTTGCAATTTCATAAAAAAAGTTACAGCACTGTACAAGTCAATAAAAACTAACAGGAAAATACTCTAAAATATACGCATCAATTTGCATTTCAATAAAATAATATCGATAAATTCGGTTTCGGTTTTAAGCACAATACCCAACACTAAATCTTATCTATAGCCGCAATATTTATTTAAAACTATGGAACTATTCACAACAAGATAATGCACTTAAAATGTATCAAAGAAAAGTTAAGCTTTAATGCCAGGAATGTTTTTGAATCTCTTTTTAATCGCATTCAACCGATGGCTATCTTATTGTTCTACATCAGATGAGTTACGTTCCCCGTTGATGCAAGTCGATAAAAAAAAATTCACAGTTTTAGCTTCACGATATTACTTTAATAGTTGCAAAAGGAGCAAAAGTTGTGAAATACGAACCATACAATGAGTTTTTTCAAGCGTTGGCATTACGAAGCCTCGGAGAGCGTTTAATTGAGGGGGTTCATGAGTCTCATGTTTGTATGAAACCAATAATAAGACCTCACATGCCGTCCGAATAAAACTATCACGAATTTAATGTGTCTTGTTTGTAAAAACCACTTATTTTTACTACATACTTAGGAAAGTAGATACACACACGGAAATAAACTTTTTTTTCTTAAAATATTTATGAACTGGCTGATCCATTGAACTTTGTACCATTTATATTAACAGGAAAAAAAAAGTTTGTATGGAAAAAATTTGAAAGGTTTTTTTTCTATGTTTGCTGGAATTTTCCCAGTTTTTCTTGACAATAATTATTAACATCACAAAAGAAGAATTAGCGAAATCTCTTCATCGCTTCACTAAAAAAATAGAAATTTATTTTTATCTATGGTTAAACATTAGAATTTGTTTGAATTTAACTAAAGCGTGCTTGCTTTTATCAAGTCGGTAAAGCTGTCGAAACATATACTCCAGAGTAGATGTATTTTATGGCAATTGGTCCAGCATCTTGAAACATGAATTAAAACAAAAAGTTATATACCTAAACAACGTGTAAACACTATAATTTATCTATTTATTTATTCATTAACAAAATCCACTGAGAGTCAAAAATGGATTTACATTTGAAGTCATTTTAATTAAAGTCGGCTTTTTGCAGGTGCGCTTAAAATATTTGTAAATTGTATCCTAATAGTTTATTATTATCGATAAAGGTACTTATAGTTTTTATCTGTAATAAAATTTAATATGATCATTGGTCATTATAAAAATTGAAAAAAAACTAACTATTAGGAGACTGTAATGAAAATATTACATTATAATAAATATTTACTTATAATTATGCTTTTTCATTTTGATTTGAGGTTTTTTATAGTTGATTAACGAAACCTTTCTTTTTTTCTGTCGTTTTTAGCAGGCCTAATGTGTTAATGTAAAGTCCGACGGGATAAAAAATTGGCAGCCAGCAATGCTGTCTTTTCTCTTCTTTATTTCTGTTGTTTATTACGTATATCTTATTAATATATTCAACTAGCTATCCCGGCGAACTTCGTACCGCCCGCGCGTAAGAGATCTAAATAACATTCGAAAGCAAAATAATTTAAACTTTAAATATAATTTGATTTCTTTTATGTATCAAGGCGCCCGATTTCCAACTAAGCTATTCTCATTTTGAAAACAATGGCGAAATTTAGCTTTGTATCGTAGTGATATAGGTTTTTATTCAATGAAAACACGATTAATAAAAGAAACCAGAAAATAAAACCTAGCTAGATCGATTCATTAACCCCGAAACCCCCTAAGTATATACAAAATTTCAAGAAAATCGTTTGAGCCGTTTTCGAAATCGCTGATATATTATACAAGAATTGCTCGTTTAAAGCCATTAGATATTTCGTCAAGATACGTGACTCGGCATTGATATTAAATAACTAATACTAATATAACAGGCATAATAATTCGATTCGTCGGTGTTTTTCGTTTTTATTTAATAAATCTTATATTTTCAAATTCGTTTAAGATAATTAATGTACTAAGATTCAGCTTATTGTTTTTAAGCCCTTACGCCCGCGCCTTAAAGAACACACACGCCGCAAGTTATACTCCCACTGGATCAGATTTTCTGCAAACAAACAAATATATACGAGAATCCAATAAAACCAGACTCACTGCAATTTGTGTTTAACATCTAGAATATTTTAATATTTGAACAAAAGTAAATGTATAAGCCTATTATTTATATAATTATGCCTATATTAAGTAATACGAAACTTGCTTACATACTCTCCAATGCACTAGACTTTTGAAATTCCTAAACAGATATTTATCATTAAAAGAAATAATAAGCAATCAACACATAAGAGGAAAGATTAAGTTAAAGGTACTACTGGAAATTACACTCTTCAAAACAACCTGTACGCAATATTAAACATAACATAAAATCAGCTATTTTACTCTTACAAGGTCGGTTTATTTACGTTGTCCAATTTAAAAAGAGTAAGTTATACTATTATTATTATCTTCAGATATTAAGATCATTAAAAATTTAAACAAGCATTTTAGACAAAACAACAACTAGACAAATTACAAAGACTGGTCCTACCCACAAACAAAGTGCTCGGTCTGATACACATTTGCATTTATAGACTGTGTATCTTTTTACTTTTTTGTCGTCGAATATCCTTAGTGAATGGCCATGTTCCGATCCGGTCGTAACGAAAGAAAGAGAGAAGAAAATAAAACTGTCTGCCGTGTTAGTCCGAGTTCCGTTGTAGAATAGACCAACTGCCTTCCACCCAGATTGACTAGGTGGTAGGGCAACGACTCGCCCGGATTTGTACCACCGTCTTACCTATTCCTGCCAGAATAGCGTCAATGCTCGTCATTGTCGTGTTCTGGTTTGGAAGAAAACTTACTTAGGTACGTAAGAGGCTTACCATCCCAGCCTCAGGTTGGCAACGCACCACTTCCACCTGTATTGTCTATAGGCGACGTGTATTTCTTATCATTAGGAAATCCGTCTGCTTATTTGCATTCCAATATCATAAAAAAAATCCAAAATATAACAATACAAAAAGGTCTCATATGTAATATGTATACAAAAACGGATCGCAATAGATATACATGGATATATACATATTAAATAAAGCCTTCGTAGAGTGTCACAGAAATGCAAAAAATAATCATTTTACTGCGGAGCAATGCAAAAATGTTCATAAATTCCCATACGTAATATGTACACAAGAACGGCTCGTTTGGTTGACAGTCGTATAAAAAAATAAAATTTTGATCTGAATCGGAATCGCAAAACAGAGAGCCATTAAATTCTATTTATATCAAGCCCGCCGTCTTCTTAGACTATTGAGAGTTCATTTAATTGGAATCTGAATGAATAATTTCTTTTAAAAAACCGGCAAAGTACGAAACGGACCCGCGCTCAGCGGCTTTCGTACTATCAACTGTAAAAATGGCAATAAAGTCACGCTTTTTTTGTATGGGAGTCCCTTTAAATATTTATTTTATCTGTATTTTTAAAAGTTTTTATTTAACTTGCATTATATTTATGTAAGTATGTATGTTCGGGTGGAATTTTAGAATTCAATTTTGA
>DVZL01003733.1:0-13650 GCA_018236625.1 Lasaia peninsularis
CTCCGATGTTATTCCGTCTTCTCCGGGTGCCTTGTTGTTTTTAAGCTGTTTAAGGGCCATTCTAATCTCGTACAGGCTGACTGTAAAAAAATTGGCTGTATAAAAATTACAGATTCCAAATTTAAATGTAATATTTTTTTTTATTTTTTATTGTAATAACTAATTGTAATAACTAATAATATTTATGGCCAGACTAAGTATATTTTAATATTCATGTATATTTTAGATTCTAAGTTATGACAGTAGGACCTGTGGATATAACGTCACTGTCCTTTCACAAAAGAAAAGTCTAAATAAAATCGTAACTTGCGGTAATGATTCAGAGCTAAGTTTACATTTTAACTGTACACTCTCTCCCAAGGGAACTCTCGAGTAAACAGGATAAAGTAGTCTTTACCTTCCTTAACACATTAGTACCCTCTAGCAAAATTTCGTCAAGATCAGTTCCGTAGCTTCGTCGTAGATCGCGGCTGGAGTACATCAAGATAGACAGAAAATCTAAAAATATGTTCCTTCAGCCTATTTCTAGTCGCCTCAACCTATTTTTACAAACATCTATAGCGTACAAAATCCACTCTTCTTTTATACGTATAGATAGTAGTAAACCGTTTAAAAAAATATTTACAACTTTTAAATAATATGGTTGAGTTTAGGTACCTACCCGGGAGTCCTCAGTACCGGACCTCGGATAGAATCCTTTTTATCGGAAATGGCTCACCTATTATCCGAGTGTAATGAACGTGGAGAGAACTAGGCAAGTACGCAGGGATCATGACCCTTGGCACTCGATACTATCTGACTACAGCGTTCCCTTACGCCGCCTGGCGTGAAAATGTGTATTTAGTTAAGTTATGTTACAAAGTAACATAAACGAACTGTAAAAGTACAGAATACAACACGAAACAAGAACCGACAACTAGATAGCGCGGACTCAGACGTGCAGCGGTCGACCCACTGTCGGCCGCTCCGTCGCCTATAAATCAGCTGGGTAAACTGTAATACCCGCTTAAGGACTTATAGTAGTTTGACGGATTTGTACATACAAACATTTTATTGGACATAACTTGCTATATGTATTTTTGAAAGTAACAAATTATGTGATATGTATAAGCGATAGTTATAAAAATCTAAAATCAACTGCTATTTGTCACCAAACAACGTCTGTGATAATAGTTTTGCGAGTGTCTGCACGAGTTATCTAATCTCTTTTATTGTTGTATAATGCAATGTCAACGAATCTAGGAAATAAGAAATAACCGGCCAAGTGTAAGTCGTACTTGCGCACGAAGGTTCTGTTCACAGCAAATAATTAACGTTTGTTGTGTTAGAGCACCTTTATATATTACTTTCTCTGTTTTAGTATTTCTTTTTATAGCGGCAACAGAAATACATAATTTAAATTTTTTAAGTTTCTAGTTATCACGGTTGATGATATAACCAATACAAGCCTGGTGACAGACGAACAACGAAGTTTTGGTAATAGGGTTCCGATTTTACCCTTTGGGCACGGAATCCTAGAAAAGCAAGCCCGAAGACTTTTTTTTCACCGGATCTTCTCAATAAGTGGCAAATTTGGTAGTGGCAGTGGTAAATTTTGGAATTATATAAGCGCGTCACAAAGGTAATTAATTAAAATAATAAAATAATTTCCTTATCTAGACAAAAACATCATTGCTTTGATCACGATAGTCGTGTTCAATATATAAAAATATATACAATAAAAAATAATACAAGATTGGCAACGCATATTTACTATCTTTGGTGTATCTGTGCTATATAACTTTCTTTCTTCTAATTAGAAAATCTTTTAGATAATTTGCTTACATTACTATGAACAAAACCGGCTTCGAGACGAAATGAGAAACTCCTCCGAAAAAGGTTAAAGAAAACAAAGAATTCACACCAATTGGGTATAAATGGTGCGGACCTGTTCGGTGTCTGTAATGGCTGACAACTGGATAGATAGCGTCGACGCAGGCGTGCAGTGGTCGCCCTACTGTCGGCTCGCCGTTGTTTATAAATCAGCTAGGTAAACTGAACCCGCTTTTGGACTTACAAGAGTTATATCTACTAGCTATCGCGCTATGTAGCTGATCGCGTCTGTCGAGCGAACTTGTGTCCGATTTTTGAGGCATAAAATTCGATTCCCGGGTAGGGCATATAGTCTGTTTTATGATTATTTTTTCAGTTTATCCAAACGTAGCAAGGGAATGGATTCGTGCCTGATACAGCGATGGACTAGTGATCTATCACATCAAGGTCATTTTTTATGTTCTCACTTCTGCCTAACCCTTCCGACGATATAGGCATGAAGATATATATATTTTTTTATTTTTAAAGCTGTCCCCTCGACTTCGTCCGCATTTTTATTTGATTATTTTATTTCACACATTTTCAAAATAAAAGTAGTTGAAGTCATTCCTTGCTACACCAGCTGTCTGCCAGTGAAAGTCCCGTCAAAATCGGCCAACCGTTTCAAAGATTAGCGGTAAAAACAGACAAGACAAAAATTCTAAAAAAATTGTTTTGGTATATATACCCTGTTAATATAGGTACATATGCATTTAGTAGAAAGCGATATTTTAATATTACATACAGACACCCCAATTTTATTTATTTGTATAGATCTGTTGCCCGCGGCTTGGCCCGCGTGCAAAAGTCAGTTAAAAAGTAGCTTTTGTGTTATTCAGTATTTTTTGATTGAAGAAGTTGCAAACCGCAAACTTTATATATTTTTCGAGATATTAATATAGTAGGTAGCATATAGGCAAACGAATATCTAACAAGGAACGTGATTTCTACTTGAGAAAAGAACATTCTAGATGGCCCGCCTAAGTACGTTTAGGATAGGGATCAGAGTCAAGAAGTGCGTAATACATTACTTCGGAGCAAACCGAGTAAAACTCCAATATATCGGGCCTGTTAAATACTAACTTTCCTGTTAAAAATGGTGCAATATGCACCCACGATTAGCGGACGATATTGGATCCCAGTATGTGACAGGTGGCAAGTCCGTCGCCATATCGGGCACAAATTCCGGGCTTGCTACGATGTTTTCCTTCATCGTAAGAGCAATCAGAAAATGTACAAGTTAAAAGCTCGTTGGTGCATCGCGGGGTAACCTGGACTAATAAAATAGAAGTCCGAAGCGGGTACCACTAAGCCACCGAGGCTACCTCTGCCTACCCTTTCTGGGACATAGGCGTCGCGATATTTATAATTTTTTTTAATGGTGGCGAGTTGAAATAGGAATACTCTTTAACTCAATTGTATAAAATCTGATTTAGTCACGAAAATAAACGATTAAAACTCTGTATTTTGTAATAATACGTGTTTATTGTGCTTCTACAACGGGAGCTCAAATTACAGCCTACTAAAGATATTTCACAGCGCCGTGTGGCAATAACACCTAATTGCACAAAGACAAATATAACTTCAGCACATTTGTAAAACATTATAAATATCGAACATTTTATTTTCTTGGAAGAATATAATTAAAACTCAGTTTACGAAGATCGACTTTAATTTCATTTTGTCACATCGAAATTATGTAAATAACTCTAAACGCGCCCACCTTACCAATTCCTACCACCATAATGATATTGTCTCCTTCCGATCCAGAGGGTAGGGTAGCCGGTAGACATGCACACCACGGCTAACACCCCGGCCACAGTACAGCGACGCACCAACAACAACTATAGTCTAGAGGCCTCGGTTGTCTCCTATCATCAGGGGCGCCGTGTGCTAATGTTCGGTTCCTTATTCCATAAAAAAAAACTGAATTTAGCATGCGTTTTCACTAATCTTTCCAAAAGTTAGCATCGGATATCTAAATAGATTAAACAAGTAACGCATACCCTTTTTCAAGACCAATTTAAAATCGGTTAAGCTTTTTTCACATAAAAACGATGCATTACGATAAAACTGAATACTTTTATTTATACAATACTGGCTGTGCTAGCTAGCTGCCAGTGAAAGTCCCGTCAAAATCAGTCTAGCCGTTACAGAGACTAGCGGGTACAAATATACAGACAGACAAAAATTCTAAAAATTGCTGTTTTGGTACCTTGTAAACATACATATTATGCATTTAGTAAAAAGCGGTTATTCTAATATTACATATAGACACTACAATTTTAATTATATGTATAGATACATGTACATAAGTAAATTTTATAATATTAGTAGGGACGAGCGCGTACTACAACCAAAGTCATCGCAGTCACTCAAAAATAATCGTCAGATATAAAGAAATTTAAATGGAACCGAAATAAGATAAATCTTATTTATTTATTTACATTAGTGGTTTAAAAAATAGTTCTGTGTTAGATAGGCGTTACAACGCACGCTGACGTTTGTTGTGGTCTATAGTTTTTTGGACTAATAAAAAGAATGATCCGGAATTCTGCTGACAACCTGTGCGAGGATTATAAGAAATAAAATTATACGTTCCTGCACAAACGTAGACAGACGGGGCGGGTAAACTAGCTCATCGTGTACCAGCATGAGACAGTCACCTTCAGATAAAGGAATCGAAGCAATGTTCGAAAGAATGCTGGTCGTTCGCGGCGGAACCTAACAGATTTTGTACAGACATAAGCATATTACAAATTAAAAAAACCGACAAAGCGAAAATCAGACTCGCTCACGGAGGGTTCCGCACCATTGTCTATAAAAACGCCAAAATCACGTTTGTTGTTTGGGAACACCTTTTGAATTTTCATTTTATTGTTTTTGTAGTATTTGTTATAGCGGAAACACAAATGCATAATCTATGAAAACTTTCAACTGTCTAGCTATAAATGTTCATAAGATATAGTCAGATGACAGACAGACATTTCGTTTTTTCCCTTTGGGTACGGAACCCTAAAAAAGTAGAATTTGTAAAACAAAAAGGTATAAGAATCATCACATATTTTTATGTGACTAGAAATCAAACGAAGCAGACGACTTTTGTAATGATAAGAAATTCATTGCCTCTATGGGTTTCTATATCGAAAATAGTTATGGTGAATTGTCAAATTGTGGCTGGCATGTTCAATCCTAGATAAGGTCGAATAAGGGGTATCCTCGCGATGTTTTCCTTCACTCAGAAAATGTACTTAAGTTGGAAAACTCATTGGTACATAGCGGAGTTCGAATCTGGACTACCATAATGGAAGTCCGAAACGCGTACTACTAGGCCAACGAGGGTCAACATTATATTTCTAATTGCAACGTTTATAACCCAAAGTTATGCAAATTGTTATAACTCTTAATAACCTAATTGAAATTATTGCCCCAAACTGTAAAACATTTTATCGGTGAACATTAATGGAAGCAGCATTTGCCTATTGCGAAAGAAAATTTTATTAGGTAGGTGTATTTAATTAGAATTGATGCTATTTAAATTAATTAAAACGCAGTAATATTTCAATTTTCACTTGTATGCAAAATAAAAAAACATCAATGTAATCATTTAGATATAACTATAACCTAACAATAAAGTAAGACATAATATGTACTGAATCCGACGAGTCATTAAACTTGTCACAAAACTATTGCATTATTATCATTACCATTTATTATTACCTGTTTAATTATGTACACCATTCAATGCATTATTTTTTTAAATGTGAAAACATGTTAAAAAGTGGTTTCCTACAATAAATGTATATACCTATGTATATAATAATTAAAATGCTTTAATATAATATCAGATCAACGTGCAGCTGCGGACTCCTAGGAAGTCTAGGATTCTAACTTTTCCAGTCATGATGTTACCCTCTTTTCAATATGAATCTAAAAGTATGGTAAATATGTAGCCTGTAATCTGTTTTGAGTATCAAATACGAAACAAAGTTAATACAATATTACAATACACTAAGAGAGATTGTTCAAACCAAAAACAAACTTTATCATAATTATATCAGCACAATGGAATTTCACAAAATGCCGGGGATTAATATTTAGAACACGGATATTTCAAGGTAACTTTAAAACTTGTAAACAAAACAAGTAATTTCAGCAAAAAATGTTGCAATATTAATTTCTATGAGAACTAAGAGAAGGTAAATGTTGTATAAACATAAATCATCAACGACTAGGAGTGTAAGCGCAATAAAGTGAAATAACTCATACTCGACGTTTTTCGATATTTAATTGTAAAGTGAATTAACTTGACAGGGTTATTAATACCTCGAGGCTAACTCCTGTGTCGATACGACGTTTTATTGACGGATATATTAGATACTCAATGTCTTTTTTATTAACTTTATTCTCTTATATAGCTTGTTCTGTATTTTTTCAAATCCATTTTGTACTGAACTATTCAAATAAAAAATAATATCTAATCATAAAATGAAAACACTATAAGTGTTACATAAAAAACCGTAAATATAACAATATCTAACGACATAACAAAAAAATTAAAACAGCGTACAAGTTAATAATGCGTATATCCGCCAGTTTTTAAAACTGGCTTATTTTTTCTTATGAAAAAAATTGGTTTCATTTAAACGTGCGATTTATTACACCTTGATATAAAATATCAAAAAAATGTCTTGTGACTATGGACCTCACGACAATACTTAGCCGACTGAAAAATTATGGAGATAGTACATACTAAGTTACGTACCTTGAGATTTATAAAAAAACTAGCAAAGCCCGAAACTTTGTCTAAGGTTCAATTTAAAATAAGAACCCAAATTAAACCTTATTACAATAGCTAGCTGCCCGTGAAGGTCCCGTCAAAATTGGTCCAACCGTTCCAGAGATTAGCGGGTACAAACAGACTGATATTGTCAGATATTCATTTAGAGGATCTAGGCAATATTAATTACAAAATTTCATTAAAGTTTATTATATTTATCAATAAACTTTAATCATTTTAATCGTTGTGTCTGCTGCGAAGTTAGACATTTTATTTTTAAATCAAAAAGTATAAAACATTACAAACAATAAAAAATGAATATTGAATATCAAGAAATATAGAAATCAGTAGAGAAAAAAAAATTGCTTTTGTAAAAATTGATAGCATAAAAACCTTTCAAAGATTTACATAATTTTAGAACAAGCATTGAACATGGATAGCTTATATCATTAAAAAAATTTCATAGTTTCTCCATAAACATGTGCCTATTATTTTATTTTACATAAAAAATGTTCTACAGCGTTATTGTAAGTATTATGATTGGGGGGGGGGGGTTATTTTATAACGACCTTGTGCTTCGGATAATTTTTAGCACAGATTTCTACGAGAGTTCGCTCCGAGGAGCCCGCTTCAAAATACATCGGGCTCCGTTGCACAACGAGCTTACGTCAGCGAAGTCGCTGGCAGCTTACGTCATTCAAGCGTGATCTGCCACGCCAACTTGGACCCTAACTTTGTATACGTTAAGATTGTAGTCCCACGACAAGAGCCGCTAAGTATGATAGAACATTTATGTTCACGTGAGTGAATGAGGCTCCAACGCGCCGCCGGCTCAACGATTCTAAGAAACGTTCGAGGCTCTCTAGTTTCGGACTTGAATATGAATCAAGTAATACGACGAAGTGGTTAACCGGCTAAACCGAAATAACCTCTTTTATGAGAGTGGAATTATATAAACCTAATACATTTTTATTATCGTCGTATAGCATCTCCACATATTTTTGGTTTCACATATCTATCCATCCACATGCAAGGGTTGTATGTATCATGCTTATCATTGTTACATAATAAGTAACAATCCGTATATATAAGTGTATATATACGGATTATAAAGGTAAATTCTAAAATGTACACCGCCTCCGCTGGTCGGGGGGTTAGCGTAGATACGCGCTTAATGCCAATGATCAATAGCAAGACTGGGGATCTATTCCCGACGGGGTTAGCTGTATTACCGGAACGGGTGATTATTAAATTATCTTTTATCTATTTAAGTATTTTTGCATCTTTGTCTAACACCCATGAACACAAGCATATAATGTGCTTACTTGGTGTTAGGTCATTTTCATGTGAAATTTGTGTAGAGATATTTATTATTCAAAAAGAATCTAATAACATAGTATTTGGGTACGTTACGTATATTTATAAAAAATTGATTGACATCATCTCCATTGATAAAACTAATTGTTTAAATAAGAATAAATTAGTGAAAAATTTTAGACATCACAGCAAATATAACAAATTGTAATTGATAGTCTTTAATTATTAAAATCCTAGATCACAATTCTTGTTTATCTTTCTCCCCGTGTTGGTTCGTGTTCCGTTGTAGAATAGGCCAACTGCCTTCCACCCAGGCAGCTCGTGAGAGGCGAGCACAGGTTCTATTGTCACCAACACCGTGACACTGACTAGGTGGTAGAGTCTTGCAACGAATCGCCCGGATTGGTACCACCGGCTTAGCTATTCCTGCCACAATAGCGTCAGTGCTCGCCTTTGTCGTGTTCTGTTGTAGAGGATAGGGTAGCCGGTAAACTTGCTCAGGCAAGAGGCTTACCATCCCAGTCTCAGGTTGGCAACGCGCCATTTTCACCTTTGGTGTCTATAGGCGACGTGTATTTCTTACCATCAGGAAACCCGTCTGCTTATTTGCCTTCCATTAACATAAAAAAAATTTAAGTTCATCATGTCGTCACATGCCTACGTCGAAAAAAATACAGCAAGAGATAATTATAAATGCGAAAGTAACTCTGTCTGTCTGTTTGTCTGTCTGTTACGCTTTCACACCTAAACCACTGAACCGATTTTAATGAAATTTAGTATAAAAATAGAGTTGACCATGAGGAAGGACATAGGCTACTTTTTAACCGGCTACATTGAAAAGACGGTATGTATTTACGGAATAAGTATTATAAGATGGAAAAATGTCTGCCCTTTGAAAGTTGTCTGTGTTATTAAAATAATATAGGTACGCGGGCGAAGCCGCGGGCGGAAGGCTAGTTAAATATAATCTACCTGTACAAAGGTTCTCCATCTGACTCCTTGAACCACAGCACCATCACGACAGCGTCGTCTGAGTGCAGCGGTTGTATGTCACAGGGCAGCGAAGCCTTCTTGCCGAGGACTCCCTGGACGTCTGATGTTGGAACTGTAAGAGAAACACGTCATTAATTCTATTTACTAGTGGAAAATCATTCACTAGTGGAAAATTATTCATTAGTGGAAAATCATTCACTAGTGGAAATATTTCACTTGTGGAAAGTTATTCACTTGTGGAAAATCATTAACTCGTGGAAAAGTCTAGCAATAGAGATCCCTAATTATTACCATACGTTCACAAGATGAGCAAAAGTTAAGCCTTTTATAGGGTTTCATTCCAAAAGAGTAGAAACAGGACCCCATTATTAAGACTCCGCTGTCCGACTGTCTGTCTGTCTATCACCAGACCGTAACTCAAGAACCGTGAAAGCTAGAAAGTTAAAATTTTTTACAGATTATGTATTCCTGTTGCTGACCTAACAACAAATACTTAAAACAAAATAAAATAAGTATGTCTGCCATACGACTAAAGTTTTTTGCCGCTTTTACAGAAAATGGTACGGAACCCTTCGTGTGCAAGTCTGACTTGCACTTGGCTGGTTTTTTTTATTTAAAAAATATTTTTATGAATACCTATGTATAAGGTTCAAAGTCCCATTTCTGTCTAAGCTGATTTTTTCTCTATCTACAAAAATATTCAATACATATCGTACTATATAACAAAAATATATATTATAGTAAATGTCTTAGCTACTATTGTAAGTATTGATCCTACGACCGTTGAATATCGAGGTGAATATCTGAGGAGGGTTATATAAAGAATGTATATAAAAATGAAATTCCACCAAAAGCCGACTATAAAAAGTGTAGATTCAACTCGCAAAGTAGCTCTTAACTTATGAAACCTAAAAGCAACGTAATCTTTAAAAATAAGATTGCCTCTTAGAAGCCATATGTTATTTTCGTTGCATAAGTTTCGACGCGGCGCAAATTGAAAGAGGCGAAGTATTACGGAGATAAGTCCTTTGTTCACTTTGTGGCTTATAAATATAGAAGCGAAACAGACGTTAATAAAACATATACGAGACGTTTTCATTAAAGAAAAGCCAGCATGCAGTCACTCCTACGAGTTTATTCTGCTGTTTTTTACCAAGTTAAATATAAAACTTTCAAGTTCAAATAGCTTTACCCACATAGGTCAAAGACCATGCACGCGTTTTGACAAAAGTTTACATTTTTTTTTATGGAATAATGAAGCAAACAGGCACACGGCTCTCCAGATGATAAGAGACAACGGTGACCTATAGACACCATAGTTGGAGTAGGTGCGTCGCTGTCCTGTGGCCGGGGTGTTAGGCCTGGTGTGCAAATCTACCGGCTACCCCACCCTCGGGACCGGAACACGACAATGTCATTATGGCGGTGTGAATAGGTAAGGCGGTGAATCCCTACCCGGGCGAGTTACTACGGGATCGAATTCGCGAATTAAAATTGAGAAGATCTGTCAAAAAAGCATAATTTATTTAAATACTGGATGTGCCCGCGACTTCATCCACGGTGTATTGATTTAATTTTACAAACTTTTAATATAAAATTCCGAAATAAAAGTAGACTAAGCCACTTACAATTACATCAACTATCTTCCAGTGAAAGTACCGTCAAAATCGGTCCAGCCATTTCAGAGAGTAGCGGGTACAAACAGACATACAGACAGAAATTGTAAAAAATACTATTTAAGTAAGTATTTAAGTAGGTAGTAATGAGCGGTTACTTTAATATTGCATAGTGCACCAGCCAAATTCAAACAAAAAAATAAGCGACGCAGCGCTGTCCCTAACACATAAAAAAATTGAAACTATTTCTACCCTCCACAACTCGTAAACTATTATCTACATACATGAAATTTTACATTTTATTAGTGACCCAGTTAACCGATGCTTGCTTCTTACGAGCTGCCTGGTCGGAAGGCAAATGATATACACAGGGGACCCGGACCAACATCGTTTTTGAAGTTAGTTAAATATTTCCAAAGAAATCTTCAAGGACGACTTACCGTGTAACAACAGCATTAAAACGTCTCTATTACAACCAAGTCGAACAAAATCTACCCTCAATTCTAAAAGTTGGAACGCTATAATAAAGTAATTGAACATAAATATTCCATAAGTGCTATTCCGTGGTGCGGTTCCATGAAACGAACATCGAGCAGCGATCAAACACCATCGTGAGACACAAAACATCTTGTTACACTAACGAACTCGGTCACGGAGTGGTTCGGTTCCGATGGGTGTTGATCACGCCAAGGGTGTGGATTGTGTCAATATTATAAACAATTTAAAATTTATTGGACTTGTGTTTGATAATACTGATGATTCTGTTGCCGCTATCTTCTTTTGACGCAAGTTAAAGATAGAAACGAAAGACCTTTAGTCCTATCAAATTAGTTTTTATGTGCCATTTCCACACACTCTCAGTCAATGTTTTTCTGTCTAATTTGACATTGCTAAAATATTCTATTTCTTCCGTTTTTTTATTTCGTTGGAAAAAGATAGCATGTACCTAAAATAAGTTTAAAAAACGTGCAGAAGAATTACTACCATTATTAATCAACTATGTGTATAGCAATTGAATTTCATTTGACAGCAAAGATGGTAATAAGAAGATACTTATAGTCCGTAGGTGTGTTGCCTATATTCGGCAAAAATTTTATGACTCCTGTGTAAGAATATTTAGCTGCTGCCCAATCCGTGCATCAACGTCGGGCAAGCCAAAAAACCCTCCCTCCCCTATAAAAATAAGAATGCAGCATCAGGTCGAAGTTCGGTCTTCTGGGAGACAGCCTTTGGTGTAGGCGCTGTAGATATTCCCACCCAATTAAAAAATGTTTTCCCGGGCTGAGGCCTTTACTCACCAAACAAAATTTTGTAAAGTAATACATCAATCAAGAAAAATATCAAACTTATGCAGGAATTATGGTCGCGCTGGTAGTAACTAAAAATGAGTACTCACCTCATACGAGCTACTCAGGTTCCCGTTCTAATGAGAAAAATGAAAATTAAAAATGGAATTTATATTTGATAATATTAATCAACTATTAGTCAAAGAGATTGATTTTTTATGAAAAGAAACGTATATGCTCCGATGGTTCGGTCATGTGTAAAGAATGAGAGACGAAAGATTGACAAAACAAATATACAATGCGAATGTGGATGGCTGTAGGTACTAGGAAGTAATAGTTTACGTATTATTCGAGGGTGGTGTCAAGTCTCCGCAACCGATGTGTATGCATGTAGAGAATTATAAATGTGGAGGAAGCTAGACACGTATGTAGGAATCGTGGAATTTGGCACTCGATACTCTCTGCCAACCTCGTAAGGGACCTGGCTTGAAGATATATATGTATGTAAAAGAAACATATGCCTATAGATACCAAAGATGGTAATGGATTGACAACCAAGCCAATCTTCAACAAGGATCATAAACCTCTTGTTTAAGTATACGTAACACGATAGTGACAGTTAGAAAATTACATTATATCTTTCTACTATAGAGACCAACAGAGGCACCGGTTTGATGATTTTTTTTTACATCCAGTCCTGTGGATGAAAAACATCTTTTTTATATATGAAAGTTGTAAAGCGAATTACAAATCAACCAAGTATTATCTGTGTACTCATTATGGTTTCAAAACAAAGTGGCTGTCAAAACGGTCAGATTAACAAACATATCGAACCATAAAAGGTTCCGTGGCTCACTATTTGGACGCAGCCCCAAGGAGCACGATTCGGCAACTTAAGCCGTTACCAAGGGTGCGGATATCATAAATCCATTAAATACCAAATTAGACGATTCCAAAAAACTCCTCCTCCATTTATCCCTGTAAACGAGTTACGTATGTCGTTTTCCCACAAATCCGGTATTGGATACGGTTACGTGATATCCTTGCACAAAATAGTCATGGGGCGTGTCTCATTCGTAGTATCTCTAATGTAGTGAAACAATGTTATCTATATATTTTCACCCACGACAGTACGGAGACAATGTCGCGGGAAGAATTTTCTTGGGTTTTTTAAAGTTCATTTTTAATCCCCTAATATGTTATTGCCATATTGTATGATGCACTTACAACAAAATGGGTACCTATGAAAGTTACATGAAAACAGATATTTAGTCGTTCATATATCTTACTCTGCGATTAAATCTAATTATAAAGGATACTAATAGAAAAAGGTGTTTCTTGGCGGGTATAAGCAAGGATGTTACACCAGTCAGGAAAATCATCACAAGACTTCAAACTCGTCAAAGGTGTTCCAGTTCAGTACATAAAACATGTACTAGTGATGCGCAATTGCTAAATGTTTCCTCAATCGAAATAATCGGATTCAGCTAAATATTTCATTCGAATGAAAAATTCATCCACTCTTTGATGATTTATACGAAATGTTATATTTTTTATAGGAGACTAGTGACCTGCCCCTGCTTTGCATGGTTTTATTATGCATATTATATACATCTTTCTCTTCTTTTTATTAGAGTGACACACTCTAATAAAACGAAAAAACCGCATCAAAATACATTGGATATTTTAAAGGATCTAAGTATACACAGGGACAAACTACTTTATTTTAATCTATGTAGTAAAGACGATGTAAAAGCAAAAGAAAGATGATGTGCAAGTCTATCCTATCCTCCAAATTGCAAGAATA
>DVZL01003734.1:0-13650 GCA_018236625.1 Lasaia peninsularis
CCCTTGTGATATTTCGTGATTTTTTATGGAGGTGTAAAGTAATATATCACGTGTACTTATTTCTTCGGCAAGCGCGCGATACTTGCACTATAGCACTGTGCCAACAATATCACAAGGGCTCCCCCCTTGTGATATTTCGTGATTTTTTATGGACCCCTCCCCCCCTTTCAAGCCTCACGTGATTAATGGACAGCCCCTTTATAATGTTAACTATTAACAATGTCGACCATAGAAAGTGAGTAGTGAGTCAATCATAAAAGCGACAGCGATCGGACATACAGTAAAATTGTCAACCCTGTGTTTAATCATAATCATTGTCAAACTAAATCCCAGATCCCGGGTTCAATTCCCGAGTAGAACAAATTATTCTTATAAGTTTTTTACATTAGAATTGTGACCGATATAGAGGCGGAGTTGCCAACTGTCCTATTATGGTAGATCCCATAATCGGCTAATTGTGGGTGTATAATAATATGTACCTCTGCCTACCATTAGAGGATATGGGCGTGACGATATTTAATTTTTAACTATCAAAAGCAAGGATAAGACCCTGAAAACTGTCTGTCATTATGTATACCAAATACAAAAATGAGACCTAAAAACTGTTCTTAAGTAGGTTAATAATAAACAACGTTGGTTCATAACATTGAAATAACTTTCGTACAAATACTTTTGCGGAAGCCGGCTTAGTCTAATCGTACATGATAGATAAAAACACTATTGACGAAAGATAGACAAACTTTTAATCGAGTTCATGAATTTTTATGATAAGTGGTGACTATTTATGTAAAACAATATTTTCAGCCTGTATTATGTTTCTAACAACGTACTAAAATATTTTCGAATTAAATACTCTTATTATGAGTAACTTGTTTAGTTGAGTTTTTCAGTTTACCTGATATTAGATTTGTCCCCGATATGGCGACGGACTTGCCACGTCTGTCACCTCATGGTCAACTAATCGTCGGGGCATACGTACACCCTTGCCTATCTCTTTAGGGGCTTATTATTTTTTTTGTTCGTCAATTATAGTCTGTCTGTATACTAAATATCGCAAAATAATATCCAACTATTACTTTTGTCTATTAAAACTTATTAATAATCTTAGTAAAGAAATGTTTATATAAATGTATAACTTGACATCCGATACTCTCTTCCTACAGCGCAAAGAACTTGGCATGAAGATATCTATGCATCTACGTAAATTTACGTATATGTATAACTCAAATAAATAACTAATAAAGAATTTAGCAAAAAAATTATAAAAAAATGTATTTACCATTTTTGTCGTCTTGAAACACAACAAATTATTAACAAGATCTAACCGTTAATATAATAAAAAGTAACATGCAATATAAAAAATATATATTTGTTTATATTGCATTTTTTTAACATAAATATTCTAGAAAAATATATTTCACATTTTTTATGGAAATATTACATATAGGACTAAAAATTATTAAAAATGTTTTCTCACTCAAGGGACACTTAATGATCTACTTATTTTTTTGGTATCTATTTTTATAAAATTGGTTACATTTTTTTTATTTATAATTAAGATTCGTTTATTAGGTAAATATAAAATGTACCAATAGAAATATTTTTTTATTATAATACGATTTTTATCACACGTAATTCCGAGAAATATAATATTTTCAAACAACTATTAAGAGTCTCAGATTTTTTTTGTAAAAAACCCCAGAGGTGTACCATGACACGGTAAAACAGTTTTACGTATTTTAATAATAAAACGTGACAATGCAAAAAGGCGACCTTATTGCATTACAAAATGGCGGTTTGACGTAAACTGTTCGCAGTAAGTATTAATAAAATTTTGAAAACGTCACGATACTGGTACAACTTTAACCAACTTTAAGAAAGAGGTTCTCAATTCATCTGTTAGTTTTTTCGACGTTTGATACAACCTCAAATGAATTTTGAAGTAGGTAATTCTTTTGTAAATAAAATATGTCACTTGACTACTACGTACTTCAAAAGTGGTCCTAAATTTAAAAATAAATTTAGTGGTTATCAGTTTAGGTGGTTTTTGGAATAAGTAAGTTTTTATGTTTTTTTGATTAAAAACATAAAAGCTATTTATTTACGCTATTCATACTATAGTATAAAACATAATAGTGACAAAAATATCAAGTCGGACTTAAGGATCTAATTTAGGTCAATATAAATACATTTGATAAGATTACTCAATGATTGGTGCTAAAATATTTTCATTTTACGCGTGTTAAGAATTACCTATCTTCACGCCATGTGCCTTTTCATTCTAAGCAGAGATTTTCGAGTGTCACGATTTCTACATACTTGCCTAGCTTCCTCCAAGTCCTCTGTGTTAAGAATGTGAAGGGTTTACGTCTCTATTAAGCAATAGAAACTTCGTCCGCGTTTTTATTTAATTAATTTATTTTATACATTTCTAAAATAAAAGTAGCCTAAGCCGTTCCTTGTTACATTAGCTGTGTGTCAGTTAATGTCCCGTCAAAATTGGGCCAGCTTTTCAGAGATTACAAATAGACACAGGTATAATTGTAAATTATTTTTGTAATATTCGGCCGGCTGTCGACAATGGTTTCGTCTTCTACGCCATAATTCAGTAAATATGAAACCGGTCGGCTATATGATAAATGCCACAAAGCCACCGGGGATATTTTCCCATATTCCAATCTCTCAATAGTCTCAAGTCTCATGCGATTACCATATTTTTCAGATAGAACGTGCGGACAGCAGCACCGTAACGTTTTTCGATGTGACTCACGTCCGAGACACCATCGGGGTGGCCGTCAGACCGCGCAGCGCCAACCGGAGGGTCAAAGTGGTACTTACTCTCGTCGCCTTGTTCATTTTATACGGACCGAGCATGTGTAAGTGATTGAACGTGTTTCGGATTCCATTTACGTCAAATTTCATGTAAGAAGTGCACAAAGTGCGCGACTTAAGGATGGTATACACGTGCAAACTTGTGCGGAGCTTTGTTCGGTCATAGAGACTACATCTTAAAATGAAAATAGCGGCAAGACCAACATTAATGTATTTTCCTCGTGTTGGTTCAAGCTCTTTGTTTAGAAAATACCATCTGTTTCCCTACCAGACAGCTCGTAAGAGGCGAGCATAGGTCAACTGGTTCATTACAGAGTTTGTAGAGTACTGTGCAGCAAGTTGGTAGACGCGGACATCATGCCTAACATCTGGGCCATGACAGGACGGCGACGCACCTACAACACCTGTGGTGTGTATAGGCCACGGTTTTCTCTTACCATCACTGTGTTATCTCATTAAAAACATGTGAGTTCAGCTTCAATATGTACGTAGATACTTTCTATACAGGAAAGTAATGCGTGTAATTTTTGCGTGACAGGAACATGATATCAAATGTAATAATACTATTATGTTTATTGGTGATTTGTCTGAAACGTTGATGATTATAGCTGTCCGGTGAAACTCTCTAACTTGTTTATCTTTAGAAAAAGATGAAACAATAAATCGAAAATAGTCGGCTAAACGTGGGTACGTACGTCTTCCTACCCCTTCAATGATATGGCTGTGACTATATTTAATTTAAAAAAAAATACCTTCACGCCTATTATCCTAGATGGGGTAGGCAGAAGTGTGCTAGTATATCCACGACTCGTAAATCCAATAGATATACTAGAACACCCACGATTAGCCAAGGACTAAATAAAGGGCCCATAATGTGACAGGTGGCAAGCCTATCGCCACTTCGTGCACATTCCAAACCTGGGAAATGTAACGCTTACTCAGAAAAATCTGAAAAACATTTAAGAAATGTTGCCCGACCTGGGAATTGAACCCAGAACTCTACGTAGCTAACGGTCTTAACAGGCGACAGCCGTACCGCTATATTTATTTATTTTATTATAATTCTATTTCAGCGGAACATTCAGTGTTCTACTTGTTTGTGAGGAATCAGCTGAATTGGGACATGGTCAAGTTTGGTATATACGTCAGCTATTCAATAATTCTACACTCATTTGGTAAGTATTATATTATTATATGTGTATAAATACGAGTAAAATAACTGATTTCAAGTTTTTGGGGCGCCGCACGCTTTAATTAATGTTTGTTTATTTTGTGATTTTTGGTGTACAAAAAGAGTTATATACAAAAATACATACGTATGTCACAATAGAGCCTTTACGAGGTAAGCAGAAAGTATAGAGTGCCAAGAGTCACGAGTTCCACATAGTTTCCTAGCTCTCTCCACAGTCATTGTACAATCACGACGATTTCTGAGACTTGGAACTACCCTCGGAGCTATTTGCTTGCGGGATGTCAGCTTAGGTCTCTCCGGGTACCGCCATCCACATTCCGCGACTTCATTCGCGTTTTTATTTAATTATTTTATTTTACACATTTCTATAACAAAATTCTAAAATAAAAGTTGCCTAAACTTTCCTTATTAGGCACATTTACTGTCTGCCAGTGAAAGTCCCGTCAAAATCGGTCCAGCTGTTTCAGAGATTAGCGGGTACAAACAGACAGACAGAAAGATAAAAATTCTAAAAAATATTGTTTTGGTATATGCACTTTGTAAACATACATATGTATTTAGTACAAAGCTATTATTTCAATATTACATACAGACTCTCTAATTTTGTTTATTTGTATAGATAGAACGATACAATTAATAGCATTTCTTTTTATATTACAGGAGCGATGTTTTCGATAACAGTATTTAGCAAGAAGCTCCAAATAGATGACTCCCTCCTGTGTCTGATATCAATTACCAGCAAATTCTTCGGATCGATATGGACTGCCTTCGTCAAAACTGATCTTGAAATGTATCTAAGTGAGTACGATTGATACATTAATGGAGAGTGTTTGCTTGGCCTTCCTGATGCCTTCTGGTCATTCCCTATGGTCCCTCGGGCGTTATACTACTACTACTACTACTACTACTACTAGTCATATTAGTATTTATCTATTTCTAGGATACATCTTCCCTCTCCCCCAACTATTTTTCATGTAAAATATTTTTTTTGCACCTAATATCAAATAACGTCGTTCAGCGTTAAAGTTTCCAATGCTAATTTAGTTTGTAATAGTATGTATGTCGGGTTTAATGCCAATATGATGATGAATATGTATTATTGTCTTTTTTTCTAATTTTTTTATTTGTATGTATCTTTAGTTTATGTATCTATAGTCACAATAGATGTTATAGGTGCGACGCTGACCTGTAAGTATCCGGAATGTTTACGTTTAGTTTTGTCAGATTACTTATTTTCCCGTGTCGGTCCCTGTGTAAAATTTACCAAACACCTCCCTACTAAGCAGCTCGTAAGAGACGAACATAGGTGAACTGGCTCAATTCCAACATGACCACTGTTGACAGGTCGACAGCAACTCGCCCGGGTCCCACCGCCTTCTCTATTCTAGACGCAATAATGACATTGTCGTGTTCCGGTCTGGAAGGTAGGGTAGCCGGTAAATTTGCACACCAGAACTAACAGCCCGACTAGAGCACAGCCTCTACACCATCTATAGCGTTGATAGATGCTGTCACTACAACATCTTATAAAAAAGAAGAATATCAAGTATATCTTCGATTGAAAAATTAATTTATTACCTACGGCGTTTCAAATCGGAGAGGTAGAAAAATTATATATTTTTATTACACTTTTACAGTTCCTGTTGCTGAAATATTGAACGGGACAACAATAACTTCTCTTCGATCTATAATATCAAAATTAGTTGACAAACAAGAAATTGGTAAGTTCATTTTAACCCGTTTGTCTTTGCAGTTGCTCTATTTAAATAACTCAAGAATGACTAAACCGATGAGGCTAAAACTTGGGGCGAAGATAGCTTAGAACGAGGAGACGGAGGTACTTCTGTCCCCGTTCCGTTGCATCTTATGAAATTTTGTATACTTTTATCGGGTAGGTATGAAAATCGGTCGACATCTTTTTTTTTTCATAAACCTAACTGCGAGCGGTACAAAGTTCGCGGGTCAGCTAGTTAATAATATTTGTATATTTAACTATTAGTGTGTTTGTGGCAAAGTGGCAAAGATTCCCTGCAAGTTATGCGAATAGGATATACAAAGACCTAGTTTGTTGAAGTGATAATTTATTCCCGGGGAGGGCAACTTATTCTTTGAGTTTTTTTAGCTTAAATAAAAACGTAGGGATTAGATTAGACCTGATATCATCGGCTAATCGTGGGTACATATGTACCTCTGCCTACCTTTCCGGGGATATGTGCATAACGATATTTATTAGAAACTGCTGGAAATCTCCACGTGTAACTGTAGCATGGGTTGATCAAATTATACTGTTTCAGCTAAAGTGAACTCGCTGTTCTCGCTGACGGAGACCCTGGCGTCTTTGTTATTCCAACCGTTCTACTCCTGGTTGTACATGAAGACCTTGCACGTCCTCCCCGGCGCGGTTTTCTTGACGAGTGCCATGCTCATAGTTCCCGCTTCATTTATACTAGGGTAAGTGATACACAATGCTATGCATTAATACTTAATGGTACGCATATATATGCATCTATACACATAAAAAATTGGAGTGTCACTATGTAATATTGAAGTTACGTATTGCAGTATTGAAGTATAGTATTTTTTAGAATTTATGTCTGTCTTTTATATCTGTCCTTCTGTCTGTTTGTACCCACTACTCACTGAAACGGCTGGACTAATTTTAACGGGACCTTCATTGGCAGGTAGCTGATCTAATAAAGAAAGGCTAAGGTTACTTTATATTTTAGAATTTTATTTTAGATATGTACTAAATATAATAATCCCATCAAAATCATTCTGTAAAAAAACAAAGTCTCGTAGCTCAATTTTTATTACCGTATAAAGTTGTGAGATCGATGTAATACCAAGACGGTTAATTTATTTAGTCGCTACTTAAGGGACCTTCTGTCTTAAGTTGTTACTTAAGTTATTACCATATCAAAATTAAAAATCTTCTACGTTTTAAACAAATAGAGCGACATGGCCATAATATACCGTGGAAATATACCGTGTTTATACGATGCCTGCTTAGTAACTTAAAATTCGGGCTTGTTGTATTATCCACAACGAAGTTATAGGGGGTCGAAAACGGCCTGAATTGCTTCGAGCAAAGGATGCTTACGGCCGTGCTGCTCGCCTTGGCGGGGGCACTGCCGTGCCCCCAGATTTAATAAAAACGCAAACGGAGTCTTGGACACAGCTAGTATACAATAAGAACTATGTTATTACTAGCCGACCCGTGCCCACTTCGTTAGTTTATTTGGGGTTGATGCAACGATGATGTGTAGTTCTAAGTAGGCAATTTAATTATTTAGGAGTAAGCAGGTTAATTATTTAGAATTTGATGGTATTGGATGTAGTACTTATATTAATTGTTCAATACAGATCATCCATTCATACGGAAGTACTTTAGTGCTGTGTGATACATACTAAACAATCTAATCATGCGATGGCCAAGTCGATCTACTGTATTTGTTTAAAAACGTATGGTCTAAGATCCGAATCTAAGGCGACCTTCACCGAGCTGATAATAGAATAAAACTTATTTTATAATAAATTATATTAGAGAATATATTGAAAATGGGTTGCCAAAATCCATAGTTAACGTGCCGAGCATGCGCTCTTGCTTTTATTCAAGGCCCCAACAGAGACGACTGTAATGTTCGGTCCTTTATTATTATACACAGTATACCCACCCCGGATCTCTCTGTCACTCGTTACGACACGCGTTTAAATCTTTAAAATTCGCAAACCTCTATTAGGACCAATTTTTTTGCAGACAACCCTTATAACACAGCGCTTATCCCGATATATTTTTTTTCTATTATCATAACAAACATTAAACATTATACAAAAAAATATTTTTTAAAATATAATTTAAAATATTTGGTCCAGGATTTTTTTTGGCAACCCATTTTTAATACATTCTCTAATATATTATACTAACAGGATGTTTTAATAGTATTATACTAGCTGACCCGACGTTGTACAACTTTTTTTTTGGAGTGGACCACCCTTATCACTTGAGGGTATGAAAACTAGATAACCTAAAACCTATCAAGTGTACATATAATGTTTCATCAAAATCAATTTAAACGTTTAGGAGTATTGTAACTAGCACTGTGACGACATTTTTACATATTAAGATAATAATATTTTAATTACAGGTCATTCTACATTCAACACAGAAGAGAATTGAGTAGTGCAAGAAAGAAAGCATTTGAAGCGGAAGAAAAGAAAGAGTCCGACGCTGCAAAGGGTTCAGAAAAGTCTTACCTACCACCTACCATCTCTACCATTGATCAGAATTCAAAGACAAAATAATTCGATGTTTGTTTAAAAGATGATTAAGAAGAGAAAGAAAGCTTAATATTCAATCAGTTTATTTATGTTTAACAATAAAAATATCTTTCGCCAATTTTTAGAATAAGACTAAATTATGATTTTCATTTAAAAATATATGTATCGTATTATATTGTGTATTAGATTAAAGGAGAATTGTGTTTTGGTAAATGAACAGTTTATAATTAACTATAAAGATATACAAATATTTAAAAAAGAAAATTTGTATATTTTAAACCTTAAGTATTAAAAAACAAAATAGATATACTGTCACGCAGATCGCCGACTAGCCGACGATATTAGTCCCATAAAGTGACAGTCGCAAATCTTATCTTAGGCAACGTTATTTTTTCAAATAAATTGAAAGAACTCATTAGAAGTTCCTCTGGCGTTAAAGTCAGACACAGACTATGCTCGACCACGAAGATGAATAACCTACAATCTATACAAATAAAAAAAAAATAAGTGTCTATATTTGTTATAAAAATAATCGCATTTTACTAAACGAATATGCATATATGTATTCAAGGTACATATAACATTTGTTAGAATTTTTGTCTGTCTGTATATCTGTCTGTCTGTCTCTCTGTCAGTTCGTATCCTCTAATCTCATAATTATTTTGAAATGTATAAAATAAACTAATTAAATAAAACGAAGTGGTGAGGCCTGTATAATTTCTGTATACATATACATATATAGATATACATATAAGCTCAGATCCAGTAGACAAAGGGACATTGTCAATAGACAAAAATAACAGCTTTAAACAAAAATATTAAGTAAAAACTCTTAGGGATTTTGTTAATGGATATATAAATATTATTTAAATTTATTCTTTCTATTTTAATTTTTTATCGTGGTCGAGTCCTGAAAAACGTCAATTTTGCATTTTCGCGCACTTAAAATTGTTAATAACTCGAAAACGGTTAACTTTAACGGTATAATGCATAGAAATTTCTTTGTTTAAAATGACCCAATTTATCTAAAAAAAAGTCGATTCCGACCCGAAACTTTTTTTTATTTGTTTGAAAAAATTGTTTAAAAAATTTCTTGACCACAATATCGCTGGGCAAGCTTTATATTTGTTATAAGGGATCTTTTTGAGTAGGATGGAAAAAAATCGAACGCACGGGGGCAGCTCTGCTGCCCGGAATATACTTCCTAGAACTTTAATATTTTTGAAAAAAACATTCTAAATTTAAATTTCAAATGCTTTATTTTAAATTTGGAAGCTATTTTACGAGTCATGGGAAACAACATATAGACGCTTAAATATCAAAATTGACTAAGCAACTATAAACGGAATTGATATAGACTAAACGACAGAAAAATTTAGGCGATTCGAATGGTATACATTTAAAACACATTTGGATTTTTTTGTCATTCAAGCGTCAATATATAGACAATTCTAATAGATATTATAAACAAACACAAGAATAACGGTTGCTTATTAGAAACAATTTTACAACTAGTTTTTACGTTTATATTTTGACCTTGAGAAGTAGCTGTCATGAACATATTTTTATCGTACCATTAATCTGGGATAATCTGAACCTAAGCCTAATCGAAAACGTTACACACAAAGAGCGAAAAGCAAATAAGCATGACATGAAAAAGAAACGAACTTTGAAACGAATAAAGATAAAATGACTACCTATACTCAATGTTAGTAACATTCTTCAAAGAGAATAGAACCAAACTGCTTTATCAACTTTAATAATGGAGACTAAATAGTCAATGAAGGCGTAATAGGTAAGATAGTGGTACCAATTTAGATGAAATTTCGAAGAACTTTAGGCTGATTAAATAAGATAATGAGGTCTTATACCACCAGAGTGCATCTAGTATTAGGTATCGAATAAACTTTATTGTAATTATTATAAAAATGTAAATAAGTATTTTTATGTATTTTAGTTTTTTTGTATCAGTAAGTTTGAAATAAATGTTATTTTTTTAATAATTTTAGTGATATAACTGCGTTCCCAGTATTCATCTACGTTAAAAGTATTATCGCTTTTGAACAGAGACTACTTGAACTATCAATTGAAGTAGTAAGTCTTAAGATTGTGATATACGCTCAAGTTTCGTCAAAATCAACCACAGTTTTGTACGCTGAATCCAGAAAAAACAATGATTTTTTTCATGGATAACATTCGTATGTATTGTATGAACTTTAAGATAGCGAACTACAAAACACCGATGAAAACTGAGAGTAATTGATCAAAAATAAAATTATGCTAAGGTTGAAGGGGGCTCTTACATAATTTATTTGAAAATCCTTAATTGAAAAGTAACAATAGCAAAAATATTGCTTTGCATTTCGGTAGTATCTACTAAATACTGTGCTAAATCTGGATATTTATAACACTGGATATTTAAAACCTGTCCTCAATATTAAGCTAGCTTACTTTAAATTGGCCAATCTCTCTTTCTGGGAGTTTTATGAATTTGACAAAGTTAAAACAAGCCAGCCTTATGAAAGTAAGATATTCAAATAATTTCCAGATAGTCTTTTAGCTTCATGGATTCATAAAAAACAGTTAAAACATGGCGCGCGCCGGTTCAATAAGGTTATGGAGTACCAACTTAACCCTGACTACTTCACAATTTTATCACTGTGCAAGATAATGAGTACTTTTATCACATCGCGTAATTTTACCGATTAAATATTAAAATAAAATATAAGAATTAATAAAAGAGATATAAGAAACTTATCGCAGATAAAATTACAAACCTTCATCGTTGAGAAACAATACTGTTCATTGTCCATTGATAAGTCCTCCATTAAGTTTATAGAAATAGTATGAGTGTATAAATATTTTTAAAACAAATCTCAAGTCAAAATGGATGAAGAAAAAATTAAAGATGTTAAAACAAGAGAAGAATTCACTGAAGAAGATCCTTTGAAGGAAAACTCAGAAGCAGTGAAACAAAAAGGTTGCACTCAAACTTGCCGAAACGTATTAAGTAAAATAACAGTCGAACCGTGTATGTTTTTGTTTGTATTTCCCCTTGTGTTATGCATTCTGACATCACAAAACTTAAATTTAGAAAAAGCATGTCGTGTGAATTTGAATTTCACTGAGGAAATTTGTGACTCACTCAAACTACAAACAATTGAAGGTCAAAACCAATACGAAAAGGATGTTCAGCAGCTAGTAGCAAAAGCTATGGCATGGAGGACATACATAACAGCATCTATACCATGTCTTTTATCTCTGTTTATAGGATCATGGTCAGATAGAACTGGATACAGAAAATTGTTTCTTATTTATACATTAATTGGCCAAACTCTCGTTTGTCTAAATGGTATATTTAACACTTTCTTTCTTCGAGAATTATCGTTGGAAGTGTTTGTGTTTAGTGAAGCCATTTTGGATGGTCTATCTGGATCTTGGTGTGTTAGTTTCCTGACATTATATGCGTATATTAGTGCTATAACAACAAATGAAGATAGAACATTTCGTATGGGCATACTTAGTTTTTGCTTAACCGTCGGATTCCCTGTGGGTATGGGGACAAGTGGTATTCTTCTGAGGAAGTTTGGTTATTACGGCTGTTATGGCATTGCTGGGAGTTTACATCTCATTAACTTGCTGTATAGTATTACAATCTTAAAAGACCCTGAGCGCTCTTATGAACAGAAAAGTGTAAGTATCATTATTCTTTCTAATTATATGAGTTTTGGTTCGAAAATAGTTTTTTCTCCGGATTAATAAATAATGATAATCTTTTCATTTTTTTCTTGGGATTTGCGTTTTAATATTTACACGAAAATCAATAATAAAAAAAACTGTGTCCATTTTGTCTTTCGATCCCGCCAAAACATCTTGTATCTACTATGTATCGATGGTCGCGGTCGTCACAACGGGAAATATACCTATAACAGATTATTATAGTTTAACAAACTCGTATTTTATTTTTAGTTTGCAACTTAAACAAAGAACTCTCTTTGTAGCGCCTTAGAACCTTTTTAGAGCGGTAAGTTATTTGGAGAATTAATCTGTTTTTATTCTCTAAACGCTAACAGACCGTTGTATCCGTGAAGCTAAAAGGTATCATCTGGAGATTACACATCTAACAACAATCCGTTCGTAATATTAAACATCTATCTTATTTTAATAGGGCCTCTCACTCTTGCAAGCCTGGTTTGTTTTGCATACGTCACTTCACAATAATAGAGAAAAGATGTAGGCCCATTTAGAAAAGAAGTTATAAATGGTCTAAGATCCGAACCTAAGCCGACCTTCACCGAGCTGATAATAGAATAAAACTTATTTTATAATAAATTTAGTATATTAGAGAATATATTAAAAAATGGGTTGCAAAAGAATCCTTGATTGGACCTTCCATAGTTTCCGTACCGAGCATGTGCACTTTCTTTTATTCAAGGCCCCAACAGGGACGACTGCAATTTTCGGTCCTTTATTATTACACAGTATATCCGGGGTAGGGATCTCTCTGTCACTCGTTTTCACACGCGTGGTGAATCTTTAAAATTAGCAAACCTCTATTATGATCAACTTTTTTGCAGACAACCCTATATCAACGTATTTGTAATAAAACAGCGCTTATCCGGATATAATTTTTTTCTATTA
This sequence comes from Lasaia peninsularis, assembly GCA_018236625.1. Taxonomy (NCBI): domain Eukaryota; kingdom Metazoa; phylum Arthropoda; class Insecta; order Lepidoptera; family Riodinidae; genus Lasaia; species Lasaia peninsularis. Next base: position 12,944 of record DVZL01003734.1, read on the forward strand.
TCATAACAAACATTAACATTAGATAAAACATCATTTTTAAAAAATAATTAAAAATACTTAGTCCAGGATTTTTTATGGCAACCCATTTTTAATATTTTCTCTAATATACTAAATTTATTATAAAGTAAGTTTTATTCTATTATCAGCTCAGTAAAAATCTGCTTAAGTTCGGATCTTCTACTTTATTATTCTAAGTTAATTAATTATTATAGCCTAACTATACCGCATATAATTTTAATGGAAATATAGAATATATACAGTAACAGATAAAATATGTTTTTGAGTTTTAAAGTTATGTTCGTTAAAGTATATAATATAATTTATAATAATACCTATATTACTTTTCTTTAATTATGTTCCGGTAAAAACTAATGTCACTAAAGTTAAAAGGACTTTAATTTAGAACTTAGCAGCTATAGTAAATTCTTTAATTATTTATATTTTTCAGTAAAGTTGATATGACGCCTTAGGTACTTATTCTTATTTATTACTAGCTGTTGCCCGCGGCTTCGCCCGCATATGTTTATCATACAAACAAAATCTAGGCAATTGTAAAATGAAAATGAATCGGTTATATTTATACATCATCAAAACATTTCCATATAAATATTTATCCCAACCTCTAACCCCTTTTGCAGTAAAAAGTAGCCTGTAATCTATCTCAAGGTCAACTCTATCTTTGTACCAAAATTCATCAAAATCTGATC
>DVZL01003735.1:0-13649 GCA_018236625.1 Lasaia peninsularis
AGACGGATTTCCTGATGGTAAGAAATACACGTCGCCTATAGACACCAAAGGTGGAAATGGTGCGTTGCCAACCTGAGCCTGGGATGATAAGCCTCTTGCGTGAGTTAGTTTACCGGCTACCCTACCCTCCAAACCAGAATACGACAATGGCGAGAACTGATGCTATTGTGGCAGGAATGGGTAAGGCGGTGGTACCCATCCGGGCGAGTCATTGCAAGTTTTTCTATCCAAACCTTAAAACCCCACTGACTCTATTCTAATAATGTTATGACGACAGAGAGACTTACCTCTGCCTACCCTATCGCGGATATAGGCGTAACGTGATCATCTTTCTTCTTACTTTATAATATATATTACATTAAGGTTGCATTTCGATTCAAAAGTCACTTGACCTTGACACAGCGAAACCCTACTGATTTTTATGTATGAAGAAGTTATTTTCAGCCAAAATACACTGAGCTCTGATCCCCGCCCAAACGCTTGACTTCAAGAGAAACCTGAAGGTAATAAGGGTGCGAGACAGGTCTAGATAAACTGGACAGAAACGGAAGCAGCTGTCAGCGTCTGTTATCACTTGTCACTGATAATATATATCGAAATAGAAATACATGAAATAATATTCGTGTTTTGCAATTACACAAAACTTTTTAATAGAATTGGAAAATACACAAACAAAGTGATCTGCTAAATGAAATAAAGAAATACTTGAAGGTGGTAGCAATGCGTTTTCAAAATGACGCTGGTACAGTTATCGTCGAAAGACGACCCTTGCCCTTTTGGAATTGATTTTTTATGGAATAAAACTGCGAACAGGCACACGGGTCGCCTGATAGTAAGAGACAACCGTGACCTATAGACACCATAGATGTTGTAGGTGCGCCGCTGCCCTGTGGTCGGGCTATTACACCTTATGTGCAAGTCTATCGGCTACTCTATCCTCCGGACCGGAACACGAATACGTCATTATTCACTACCCGCGTGAGTTGCTGCACAGCACCGTACCACCAGTGGTCATGTTGGTAGTGACCCAGTTAACCTATGCTCGCCTCTTACGAGTTGCCTGGTAGCCTATTTTACACAGAAGACCCGGACAATACTGGGACCTTCGACAACTATATATTTTGTTGGCTGTATATTTAAATCCAACGATGAAACATATTGGATGATATAATAAAGAAATATTTATTCTTCTAGTGTGGGCTAGAGAAAGGTTCTCAAACTTTTTAAAATGCGACCATAATATTTGTAATTACTTTTTAAAATCATCCAGTAAATATACAGGGTCACTGGTAATAGGACGTATTCCTATTAGGATGTTATAGATGAGATCAAAAGCAATAGATTTAGTCATGTAACATAGTATCCAAAACTTTACGCTTTTCGAGTTATTGAAGGTTTTGTAATTTTTGAGAAATCATACAGTTTGGGCGAATAAAAAAAATATACTGCCTTTATTTAGGTTTCTTTATTATTTTCTGCTAGATGACATTCAATTTTTTCATAAGAAACAATAAAATGGCCAAAAACTACAAAGATATTCAAAACAATGCAGACATATTTATTTACAATTTTTGTTATTTTTTTTGTATCTTAGAGAAGAGACATTACTTTTCTTTAAAAAAATCTCAGTAACCAAATGTGCAAAAAGTTTTAAAAAACATCTGCATGGTGATATCAGCATGACGGCTGTTTTAGATTAACGGTGCAGGAATTTTTAGATAATAATTTTCGACACCGGTGGATTGGAAGAGGAGGACCAATCGCTTTGCCTGCAAGGTGCCTGGACCTTGCATCACCGTAACACTAGACGAACGGAAACGTACCATTCATACTTGGTAGACATTCCTCGAACTAGAATTAATTGGAACTGTCTGCCCAAAGCAGTGTTTTTAGAGAAATACAACTTAGCTGCTTTTAAATTAAGGGTGAATAGGTTTCTTTTAGATTAGTACATTAGCTGAGACTCCAACATCACTTTCCATCAGGTGAGCTGTAGGTCATTGTGCTTAGGTTTAAATATTAAAAAAAAGGTTGCAATTTAGGTGTAGTTTGAGAACCCCTGGCCTAGAGTCATCAGAGAATTTATAGAACAATGAATGAACTAATTATTCAGTGTGATATGCAAATATATATTAGATTGTCCTCGATTTCATCAAACACTAGATTTAATATCAAAAGCCAGACACATAAAACCAGTTTCTCATTCCAAATCTCACCATAATTCCAAATGGTATATCCAATGTGGGATATGTGAATGCTCAGTTCATATTTGTTGATGATATTGTAATAAAAATTAACAGTTTCAAAGACCGGATAGATAAGACAGTTATTACTTATATTTATTAATCTAGCTTTGGTTTTTTAGGAGAAAATCAAGTGATCGACATTTACCAAATAGGAAAATAATTATATTGATGAGTTTTATACAGATTATGTTCGTAGTAGGTGGTAATATTGTGTGGTCCATTAGATCCATACAAAGAGATAATTTGTTGCTCTTAATTATTTTAAACTTATTGTTATTATCTAACATTAAATTTTATTAATATTTAAAATAACTGTCTTTGTTAATACATACATATATTCACACCAGATCCCTTATGATGGTAGTCGGAGAGTATAGAGTGCCAATGGTCACGATTTTACTTGCCTTCCTCCGTATTTATTACTGTCTTCGTAAAAATACGCCGGTTTCGGTGATTGTTGACAATACCTTCGGATAATACACGAGCAACTTAGTCTTTGTTAATAAAATATAAGAAAAATCCAACGCAATTTGCTTTGAATAGAATATAATATAAAATATTTTGTCTGATATAGCTCAACAAACCGTACTTCTGACAGATCAGATACAATTATAAAATTTACTACCGTATCAGAATAGGAGGAAATCCTGTGAAAATCTTTGGGGGCTCTCCTGTGAAAATCTTGACTTAATTTTTATAACAGTTATGGAAATACAGATATGTTAATTCCACAAATAATTACCCCCGTCGAAAATCGAACTTGTACACTAACCCCTCGACCAACGAGACGGACATATCTGTGTCTAATGAAATCGCAATCCATCAGTAATTAGACTTATCGCACTTTTTCCCGCTGAAATCGTATGCAATAATAAAAAACTCTTGTCACCAAAACATTTGACCTGATAAAGATCTCACGACCACGAATACACTAACAACTTTCAAATGTAACATCCGCCGTTAACCTTTGGTCCCGGTTCGATGCCCGGCCGAGGTGAAGCAACGAATTACATATATAAATTATATTTAGGCGTTTACATTAATATCATCGGCTAATGTTTTGCTTTCCTCGATGTGTCTTTGTGAAAGTACGATTTATGTGGCATTTGGTAAGGCATTAACGACCAATACTAGTTTGGATGTTAATTATTGTCATTGCGGGTTTTGTACGAGACGCTCTCTTATTCCCATGTCAGAAGAGCGAAATTATTGGTGTTTTCGTATTATATATTGTTATTTTTCCATCAAATGACACCCACACAGTTTTTAATTATTATATTGTTTACTTATTTTATTGTAGTAAACGAACAGATGGATATTGTGAAGTTAAATAAAACCTTAACACATAAAGCGTTAAGAGTATCTAAGCTATAAAGTAAAATATGATTTTTGAAACTCTTTTGGAAACAGTAAACTTTTTTCTTAAAAAAAATGTAAACTTTAAATATTTTGTTGATAAAAGAAGTATGTTAAATTTACAATAGTAAAGATACATAGGGGTATTATGATGGTAAATAACACCTAAATACATAAAACGTTAAAAAGCTAAATATGGTTTTTGAAATTGAGGATTCATTTCGAAACTGTTTTGGAAACAGTAAACTTTTTTCTTAAATTTATTAATCTAGCTAATATCTGGAAGGCACGGTGCAGTCTACAAATTGACTAACGGTACTATTTGGCACAAAGACACAGGTATAATTAGCAACACGAACTCAATCCTAAAACATTAGGATTTGATCACCGGGCCGAAAAAGGAGATGAGATAATGAGATCATCTCATCATCTCATATGATCCCATCATCAATATGAGATGCAGCTAAGAATGCTAAGGATCCATTATTCTGTTTCGAAAGGAGCCGAGAACTAGAAAAAATGGTACTGAAATTCTTCTCCAATAACTTATATTCAGGATTGGAGCACTTTTGGGCTGCACAGTTCATGAATCGCGAGAGGTTTAACATGATTTGACACCAAAGACATGATTTGACGAGTTTGTCAATGTTCATTCTGCTCGAGAGTTTGAAATCGGTCAACAAAAAAATTGTGCAAGACTGGCTACAAATGAATTTGTACGATCATCAAGTAGTAGTACATCCTGATTGTTATGAAAACAGATAAAATTGTGATTAAGTTTTATGTTAATTGTAAAAAAAATACATTGATCTCAGAAGTACCATTTATGTTACTATTTTTCAGTTATTTACTAAATTACTAATTTTTCACTATTTAAAATAATATATATCTATTTTTAATGTTATAACAATAAGTAAAATAAATTACTTATCCATTCCATTCATATTTTTAAGCAAATAATTATAAATATGCAATTTACTAACATTGTAATTGGTCTTCTATAGTAGGTCACGCGTGTATTCAAGTAAAAAAAAAGGGCGCGTGTACTGTAGTGCTATAAAACAAAATCACTTTCTCTGTCTATCTCTATGTATGCTTAAATCTATAAAACTAAGCAACGGATTTTGATGTGGTTTCTTTTAAGAGATGGAGTGATTCAAGAGAAAAGTTTTTATGTATATACATGTATAGTATACCCGTGCGAAGTCGGGGTGGGCCGCTAGTCTAATATAAAGTAGAAGTTTACAATTATTTGATTGGAGCAGTCAACTTGTTTCTTAAAAATTGTAAACAGCAAATATTTTTAGACGAAAAAAATGTAACCAGTATTTTTTAAAAGATAATAATATTTACTGTTTTACCTATGTAGATGGTAGAGTTATCTTTGGTAATCAATTTCGGCAGTCATTTATGTAGGTTACATATTATGATTTAGCAAAAGTACCGTCAGGATTGCTTCAAGAGAAATTCATCTGCGTCTATATCATTAATCATTAAATATTTTTATGTAGTTTCTATTTTAACTACTTAGTAACAGTTTTTAAGTTAGTAAAAAGGAGTGTTGTGAGTTTAACGTATGTTTGTGTGTATCTCTTTACGTGTGTGTGCGTGTGTGTCTGAGTGTGGGGGGAGAGGAACAGTGTCCGTGACAGTTATGATTTAGTTTTTTTGTTTGAAATTTAACATGAAATTTGTTAGCTTGGCTCATTTGTTAGCTTCTATTAACATATTACTTTTTACTTTCACGAAAAAAGTATAACTTATGCATCAGAATAAAACATAGGCTACTTTTTAACCGACTACATTAAAAAGGGGGTTTGTTCTTATGCAATATTATATAAGTATTATGAGTTGGAAAAAATCTGCTCTTTGATAATTTAAGCGGGCGAAGCCACGGGCGGAAAGCTAGTGATCGAATATATTTGTTTAACCGTTAATGATATTATCTTTTTTATAACTTTATAGGTGTAGAAGTCATAGCTCTGAAAGTCCTGCTAATAATCCCAAAGGGATACGCTATAGCCTATAAGTATAGGAGTTTCCTTAGCTTACTAATGTTAGTTATTATTCCTACATTGAGATGTGGCTGTACCCCCAACAGTCATGCACTGTCTTCTTCATCTTAGCCTTTTCCCGTATTATATCAGATGATATCGGGGTCGGCTACTTAATCTAGGGCATTTTACTAGGACACCAGTTTTTACGCTAAGCGAATGCCATCTGACCTCTGCAACCCAGAAAAGAAACTAGCCTCGATTAGGTCGCATTTAATGAATCCAGGTTTCACCACGATGTTTTCCTTCTCCGTAAGAGCATTTAGAAAATGTACATAAGTTAGAAAAACTCATTGATACAAGGCGGGGACTTGGACCGCTAGGCCACCTAGGTGTTCACATTTATTAGGCTATTTATAAGGAACCGCGTTATGGTGGTAGTTGTTAATGATAAGTAATGTTCCACAGCGCGGCGGCGCGGCACCGGGTATGCGCCGCGGCGTAGCATGAGCGGTGCGCGCGCGCACGACCGTGACCCGCCGCGCCAGCACCGCTCCCAAACGCACCCCAACCAGGTATGTGGACACATTTATTTATGGGGTAAGATGAAATACACGGCTTTTTATGGGGTAAGATGACATGGTTTTCCTAATGGTAAGAGACAAAGAGGGCTTGTCTGTAGAGCGTTGTTTGGCCTATGAGAAATCGACGGGGTATCTCCAGACCAGAACACGGCTATGTCATTATAGCGACAGGAACAGGGGAGGCGGTAAATCCTTACGGGGCAAATTGCTACTTAGCACTTACGTTATCCTACGTCAAGTGTAAGTCCTACGGCTCAAATAGAATGCGAAAATGAGAAGCAATATGGGTACAACGATAGAGTTAAAGCGGTGGTACAAATCTCGGCGAGCTGTTGCACAAATGGTAAAACTGGCCAAGTGAGAGTCATACGCGCGCACGTAAGGTTTCATATCATTATCATTTCATAAATTAAATTAAGTTCTTGAGATATAGCCTGGCGACAGATAGACAATCCATGATAGCTAAAAAGTTAAAATTTTCACAGGTTATGCATTTCTTTGGTGAAAAAACACTAAAAACAATATTTAATTGTGTGTTTTTTTATTATTAATTGTAAATTTCCATTGATTACAATAGATGTACGAGCAAGGCGCACCTTAACAAATTCCTAAAACCAATCAGGGTCACGGCCAGACATCAAACGCTGAGTCTCCGTTATCCACCGCCATATCGAGTAATTACACGAAATAAAGCAATCTATGTTTGCAACAACCATTAGACCATCGGTGTAACGACGAATATAAAATTACATAAACGGCCACTTTTCGCCACCCACACCAGTTTTTATGTTAAGTGGCGGAACGTCGCTTTCAAATATAATTGCCTTAAGATTCCGCGTGTTTTTGTTGATATAATATGCCCCGGTGTCCTAGTGGCACGCGCTTCGGACTGCCATTTTGGTGATCCAGGTTCCGACCCCACCATGTAAGTACCAATGTGTACTAACTGAAGTACATTTTCTGAGTACTCTTAGGATATTTGACGTGACGATATTTATTTATTTTGTTTCTATTGATAAATTTCTGAAAATATCCATCTCTTTTGTTAGATTTTGGGTGTTCTAAGAGTCTTAAAGTGAATTTACAAAGTGTTTGATATATATTTTTTAATAGATAGATATCGTCACGCCCATATCCCCTAAAGGGTAGGCAGAGGTATAGAGAAAAATATTTTAATTCAGCCTCATAAACATATTAGCCATTATTATTAATTATGTATACACATATTTTTAAATGAGAAATACTTGTACTGTGTCATATATCACTTATGATTATTTTCTAAATATCGGTTTTTCTTTTTCATTCAAATCATCATCAAGACTAAAATTAAAATAAGTTATACGTTATATGTAGAACAGGACAAGAAGTTTTATCAAGCGTCTAGGATGGAAAATATTGGTAAGCTTACGCTAAAAACTTACCTTACATGACTTACTTTACATGTCTGAGTAACTAAGGTTAGTCATACTAAAATATTCGTCACCTTACAATATAATTTATTAGATATTGCTCGCGGCTTCACCCGCGTATAACTAACATACAAATCAAACCTAAGTCATTTCGAAATGAGTGAATAAATAATGCGATTTCCTTGCTGGCTATGACCGCACTCCGCGTACACCGCGATCAAGAATACTTACTTAAAATAATTTGGAGTAATAATTATTATTATATTTGACTATTTGCCCAATTAATGTGCTATAAAGAACAAAATTTATTTCCGTAAAATTATCTTGATGGTGAAATAATTTTTAATCGTAAGGGATAATATGCTTGTGTAGTAATTATTCTCAAATTCAACAATTTTGATTTAAATTATTTTGTAGATATAAATTACCTTATAGTAACTTAATTCTAGAACTTAGAGTTATTGTGTCGCAGTGTGTCGCATTTTTTTGTGGACCTACTAAAAATCTATGTTTTTGTAGTAAATTGTGTGCATGTCTAATCAAGTGGGGGTTCAGCACACGCACGAAAATATTTTCAGTAGAGTTTTTTTCCCGGTTTGTTTTATAAATGTTGATTAATCTGTCTGAAAACTAATATATTTAAATATATATATATCAATAGCAATCTCGAATAATGTAGCTTTCTAATGGTTAAAGAATTACCTATCTCAAACATACAAACTCATAAACACAGAAACGGCAAGCCTTTTGAGTGTTTATGAGTTTGTATGTAACATTATAATATTAGAGTATTGATTAAAAATCTTTGTTGTATTCGAAAAGAATATAATCGAATATTTTATTTCCAATAATCCACACAAGCCGTAAAGACTATCATTGTCATTTGGACAACCTATGCCTTATGGTTTTCATTTTAAATCAATATTTTATATCAAGCATAAATCCTTATTTTTATATTATAACGGTGATTTGTGTTTTAATAAATACGCATAATTTGCCAATATTTCAAAATATTAAGTCACATAATGATTTGATAGAAAATATATATGAATGGACGTAGGAGTGGTATTCTCATTTCGATAATAATTTGAGAGATATCTCGCCATATGTGGTACGTTTTGGAAACAAAACCTCACCTTTTACAAAGTCTGCGTCGGATCAATTAAAAAGTTTTGAATAAATTTGCAATATTTGTACAATTATTGGTTCAATTATTGGATAAAAACCTATGTAAATTTTATAATTGTTAATTGATCGAGTTGTACCATTGTTTTGGTGATTTGACTGACTACAAAAGGTCAAAGCAAGTATTGGTTTGATCATTTTCTGAGATAGTGAAATTATTTGTTTCACGCTTCACGGTTCATGGTAAAATTATGTACGTTCACAGGTTTATTCCACACGAGTTCCACAAAATATTAGACACATTGTCTGTGGACGAGCGTAGTCGGTGTTCGACTATGACGCACGTGGTCCCAGGTTTCGTTCCCGGGAAGAGCAACTTGTCAATAAATTTTTTTTAGTTTATCTGAAAAACAAAACTTGTGTGAGATTGGTTCAGTCCAATATGGCGACGGATTTGCCACCTGTCTCATTATGGAACTTAATGTCATTGGTGAATCGTGAGCACATATCGCACGCTTAGAATTAAAGTGACTCAGCTCAAAATTTATAAAATACTCGATTTTACCATACCGTTATAAATATAAACTTACATTGTAATTGTATACTTAAAAGGCTTTTCCACAAAAATTGGTTAAAACCAATCGTTTGCGAAACACGAAAAAGATATATCAAGATGTATTCAACACTATAATTTTTGAAAACTTTCCTGCTTATTTATCACAAATTGTATTTTTTCCATTCGGTCAATTTAATTCTAAGTGTACTTAGGTACCTGTGTATACTCCGTCGGAGATATGAGCTGATGATGATGTTTTTTTTCATTTAAATGAGTAGCGATTGTCTGCTAGACGATTTCAAATTAGGTGAAATTTGCAACTTGGAATTTTTCAAGATAATGCTTACTTAAAGGACGTACTTGACTTAGTAACAATATTTTATTATTATTATTGACTAACAATATTTTATCTCACACTAGCTTTCAGCCCGCGGCTTTGCCTGCGTGGATAATTTAAATAACATAGATAACTTTCAAAGAGCAGATTTTTTCCGGACTTATAATACTTATTGTGTAAACACATAATTACCTCTTTTTGATGTAGTGTAAACATAAGTTATTTTACGGTAAATTTTCATCCAAATCCGTCCAGTAGTTCTCTTCTTGAACGAGTAACAAACACAACAAAACAACATCATAAGGTCAAAGGTCTACAAGAGGTTCTTGTGATGCGTCTATACTATATGTAATGATAACAATCATCACTGTATCGGAACGCGGTCACTTATTACGTATAAATAGGGAAAATTTGTCTGTTTATCCACAAAAAATACTTCAAGATCAACGCCAAACAATTAGGTTATGTGTGATTAGACAAGCCGTATTTCCGTAGCGCTAACCAATAAATCAAAGAGCCTATTTGTTCGGTATCATATAAAAAAAGTTCCAGATAATTCCATGATGTCCAAAACATATATCGGCCGAGTTCTGGTCGGCTATGGCTCTTTATTACAGATTTGATTTACTTCGTCGTCTGGGCGCACCGAGAGGACCGTAAATACCTCGCGACTAAAACATTCAAGGAATCCTTATTAATGACACAAAAACTGTTTTTAATTGCATTTTTTAGTGTTTGTAAATAAAGTATTTTAATGGGAATATTTTTATATGTGGCCACAGATAATGATTGTGTGATATTAAATAGTCGCTTGATTAGGTTCATGGTGTTTTTAGGGTTCTGTACCTAAACACTTACCTTTTGAGACTCCGCCGCAGATGAAATATTACAAATATTAAAAACAAAATAGGTTAACCTACGCAACATAATATGTTATTTTTTAACTTTTTACAGCAGTACGGAACTCTTCGTGCGCGAGTTGGACTCACACTTGACTGATTATCTTTTGATACGTTGTAATTTTCAAAACATATTGAAGGTGACGGCAGACTGTACCCATGATAAGGTACAGTAGGGGAGCCCGGTGAGCTAAATTTGTAGTCACCCGAGCGACACGAGGGCTTATTAAGTTTATTTCATAAATATTCGAGAAAAAAACGTCATGCGAAGTTTTTATTTATAGCGGCAAGGACAACGTCTTAAGACAAAAAAGTTATAGGCACAATATTGATAGTGTACCTAATATGTCTGTGATGAGGGAAAAATGTCTATCATTCGAGTTACCATAATAACTATAGACATAGATATCTTTTTTTGTGAAATTTCTGATCCTCATGATAGAAGTGGCATATGCATCGCGTTTAAATTGTCAGATTTTTAAATATGTACTGATTGTCCAATTTTATTTGTGTGTATGTAAACCAATCGTAATTTTAGATTACGATTGGTTCATTACATGACATTCTTAGTCTTAGATAATATTTTCAAGCGCTAAAGAGTTCTTGGGTTCCCCTACTATAAATATTACGTATAATACGAAAGTCGTTCGTTATTTAAATATAACTCCTACAAATTATATTGTTATCGGAATACAGAAAGCAATAGACTAAAACAACAGTGGTTTCAAAATACTAATCTATTATAACTCACTTTTCGTCCGATAAAACAAATGATTTTCAAAGGACAGAAACATTTCCGGCTTATAGTTCTAATTGCGTAAAAAAATATCCTCTTTTTAATATAGGCCATCAAAAGTAGTCTATGTTCTTCTTCAAGGTCAACTCTATCTCTGAGCCAAATTTTATCAAAATCCGTTCAGTGGTTTAGGCGTGAAAGCGTAACAGACAGAGAGATAGAGTTACTTTCGCAATAATAATACTAGTAGCGCGTGAAAACCGGCGGTTTAATGAAAATTTGTAATAAGTGTCGGGCGTGTTGGTGCGCACCGACCTTGTCGCGGCGTGCGCACGCGCAGGCCCCGCCCACCGCCGCGGGGAGCCAACCGTACACGTATACGTAATGAAAACTAACATTACGTGATAATTGACGACTGACGGGTAATGAAATCATCGCCTTTTTAACGTTCAGCTTATAAAGATTACGTTGTAGATATATCTATCTGTACATACGAATAAATAAAATTAGAGCGTCTGTTTATTTTACATTGAAATAACCGCCTTTTACTAAATGCATATGTATGTATAAGTACATATACCAATATAACATTTTTGCTTGTCAGTTTGTTCCGGCTAATCTCTGACACTGCTGGACCGATTCTGATGTGACTTTGACTGGCAGATAGCTTTTATTTTAGAATTATATAAAATAATCAAATTCAAACGCGGACCAAGTCAAGTACAGTTAGTCACCAAGGAAGGAAAAATCAGGCGGATTCAATAGCAAAATATACTCCATAGATGTTCAAGAAACGTTGTTAACCAGAACCAGTGGCTGGAAACGGTAATCCGTAACATGACAATGTCAATCACAGACGTTATGAATAAGCAAGCAGATAATACGATTTTACCACAATCTAAATTAATAAATTATTTTACTAGTGAGCGATGGAGGTATCACATCCCAACACTAAATACCATATTGTTTTTACCGTTTTTCCCGAGCGTTTCCGTTGTTTGTTATAAAATAGACCGCCTCTCTATCAGACTCGTAATAGGTACTCAAAATCTTCACACATAAAATTAAAAACGTCAGTCAATTGGGAGTCGTACTTGTGCAAAAATATCACGTTTGTTGTATGGAAGCCCCCTTTAAATATTTTTACTCTGTTTCCATTGCCATAACCGATACATCATTTTTATTAGAACAGTTTATGAGATATAGCCTGGTTACAGACAGATGGACAGGGAAATCTTAGTAATAGGGTATCATTTTTACCCTTTAAGTGCGGGACCCTAAAAATAAAAAAAAGTTGGTTATCAAGTATTCCTACAATCTTAAGATGAGCAAGACAACAAAACTCGAGATAATATATTATAATATATATAACAGAAAAATGATAGTGACAGAGGTAGACTTGCACATACGTTCTAACTGCTTGACCATATACAGTGACGCACCTACAACATCTATGGTGTATAGGCAACGGTTGTCTGTTACCATTAGGACCCCATGCTTGTTAGCTGTCTTAAAAATACCTACAAGTTTTATTAGACCTAATGTATTAAAAAGAAACAACACCGTGGTACAAAGGTCCAAAAATTGTTATCCGTTATAGTTTTTGTTGGTCCAATTGAGTCTGGGCCCAATCTCGTCCCATCGGTTACGTAAGAATAGCGAACATAACTGTGCATTGGCACACGGGAACCGAACCCGCATACCGCGCCCGCCGCCGCATATTCAGTAGTTTCTCGGAAAGATCCGCGGGTGTATAATAAATTTTGGCGGGCAACAGAGCCTCATTATACGGTACAGCCTACATTCCGCCGACTTACGACTTGCCGAATAAAAAGTGTGCTTTTGGTTCGAGCTTAGACTATTGTTTTATCGGCACTGAGCTTTATTGTGGAAGCGGTTTTTTTTTAATTATCACTCTTTGTGATCAACACATTTCTCTCGTCTCTGTGGTTAAGCTTTGCCGGTAATTTTGACGCAAGAGGTCCCATATTCGATTCCCAGGTAGTACAACTAGTTTTTATAAGTTTTTCAGTTTATTTGAAAAATATATTGTTGTCTGAGATTGAATTCGTTCTCGATATGGTGACGAACTTATTCACTACATGGGACATATCGTCGACTATTCGTAAGTACATATATAACTCTGCCTACCATTTGGGGATATGGGAGTGACGATATTTATTTATTACTAGCTGTACCCGCGACTTTTATTCTGTTATTAATTAATTATTTTTATACATTTCTAAAATAAAAGTAGCCTAAGTCGTTCCTTGTTACATTAGCTGTATGCCAGTGCAAGTCTCGTCAAAATTGGTCCAGCCAAGGTACACATACAAAAAAAAAAAAAAAAAAGTACCTTCCCGCCTATTTTCCCCGAAGAGGTAGGCAGGGGTGTGCTAGTATTTCC
>DVZL01003736.1:0-13649 GCA_018236625.1 Lasaia peninsularis
CGCGCTTTGGACTTCCTTTTTGGTAGTCCTGGTGCGAATTCCGCCATCGGTATATCTATGACATTTTCTAACTTAAGTACATTTTCTGAGTGCTCTTATTGTGGAAGAAAACATCGTCCCCAATGCCCAATAGCATCGGATAATCGTGGGTGCATATGTAGTATCCTACCTCTGCTTATCTTATAGGATATAGGGACGTGAAAATATTAATTTTGTTTATTTTTATCGCCCCATGACAACAAAAACCTTTAGGTGCATAACGTCTAAAGTATTAAAACGTCCACAATATAATATCATTGTAATTCTTATAACTAAAATTGCTTCCTCTTACAATAAATTCCGTCTAATATTTTAAACTTCTTCTTGTCTAACGTTCTTTATTAAAAAACAAAAACCATATTAATATTATTTATTATCCAAATTAAAGATTAAAAATTGCATCATATATATTTAATTCCTTTGCTTCTAAAATATCCTGACACACAGCTATTGTGTACATTTTTCATGTCACATACTAGTATAAATAAGAACATTTGTGCTAAGGTATTATCTTTCTATATTATGATGTATGATATTAATACTTTCCATGCAGTTAAATGAAAAATAGTTTTTTACGGTCGTAAGCAATTTTTGTGCCAGTTTCATTAATTTTTGTAAAAAAATCCTTAAACCAATAAAAATAAGGTTTGTAAATAATAATTACTTTTGCATACATATTGGCAATAATAAACTTTTAATTTAAATGTAAAATAATGCCGAAAGATAAAAAATATGTTGAAACGATAAGAAAATAGATTTTTCGAAACAAACTTTTGATATTTATCCAATAAATAACATATTATAGGGGGCAGAGACAAACCGGCGTTATCAAAACGATAGAGCCCGTATGGAATGGATGCTGATAACAAACTTTGCTAGGGTTGCCAAAAATTAATAATCTAAATTATTCTTAAAGTTTATCACAATATTCATTATTGGTACTTGATGAAGTGAATCTGGCTGTATTTCATAAGCCGTGATAGTTATAAAGTTGAAATTTTCACAGATGATGTATTTGTTATAACAACAAATGCTTAAAAATATAATAATATAAATATCCAAAGAATGCTCCAATAAAACAGTCGTGATTTTTTGTCGTTTTTCTTTGCAAATAATGGTACGAAATCTTTCGTGCATTAAAAAGACAGGCACTTGGTTGGTTTTTAGTTCGTCTGAAGAAAAGAATAGATAAAAAAATATTTTGATAGCATATTATTATACCGCTTTGTCTTGAAACATTATCTTTATGAGTATTATAATTAAAGTTATATAAATATGATACATTCCAACATATTTATGTACATATTATTTAACAAGAAATTACTTTCACGAATTAATCATAATATAATAGCAGTTTTAAGCTTTTTATTTTGAAGATTAATACAGATAATTTAATTTATTTATAGAAAAAAATGTTTATAACAAATAAAATAAGTTTTTTTTGGATTTTAATAATATGAATCAAGTTTTTTAACTACACGCAAATAATATAAAATGATAACAAAATATTTACCCTAAAACCTTTAAATTAAAATTGTATTTGTTTAAAACTGAAAATTTAATAAAATATCGATTTCAATGTACATTTTTTCATTAATGATTATTAATTTCGAAATTAACTAAAAGTTTATGAACATTTTTTTAATCGATTACAACTATTATAAATTTTTGCTATTCAAAAAAAACTAAACAGGATACTACCTAGATATGGCAACCCTAATCATTATCCTGTTATGTAGGTTAGCTGATAATTGTGTATCATAGACATACTACCTAATGGCTAAAAAACCACATTAAGACAGCTCGTACCCCTAATCAGCCAAGTTATCACTTATCGCGTAAAATGGCAAACCAATAAACATCCTTTTTAATCGACTGTCCTCATTATTAATGGAAAATACCTTATAAATCGTAAGATTAGCTTAATTGCCATCTTAAATATGTTGTTATCTTTTGATGTTGAGTCTTGCCACTTATGAAGGAAAGATCGGTCTTTTTTACACTCATATTGTTTGGTGAAATTTTCATAGGGAGGTTAGAAAAAAGATAAAAGATAGACGAGATCCCACAACTGTGGCAAATGCCAATCTTTTAGAATACCAATTTCTACAACACACATGTCAACACCCTACACCGTCATCACCGTTCGGCGAAACGCAGAACCTACCATGCCCCCTAAATAATCAAACCGCATCACCAGGTTGAGCTTCGGTCTCCCGGGACATAGCCCCTGGTGTTGTCGTTGTAAATAATCCCACCCATTTAAATAATGATTTCTCGAGCTGAGCTCTCTGCTCGCTCGGTGAAGTTGTAATTAGCTGCTCGGTTTACAAATAAATTAATCATTCAAAAATAAAAAAGTATCTTAATGATAAAAGAAATAAAAATGAATAAACAAGACTAAATTTTGTGTAAGGTTAGACTGAAAAAAAAATAATATTTTTTAATAATTATATGTTTTATTTAATTCAAAAATTAATTATAATGTTTTTGTTTTTTTTTTTCAGTAAGTGCTGAATCAATGGCCGTTAAATCTGTATGAGACCATGTAAAGTCTCTTAAGTATGTCATAACCATAATAAAATATAGAAATACCGTAATAAACTTAATAATCATCAAATAAATGCTTGCTTCCGTCATGAATCAAACCCAAGCGTGGATCCGTGGTATTAGGCGCTACCAACGACGCAGAAAAATAAAAAAAATGTTTTGTGAATATCATATTTAGCAGCAAAAAATCTTCATTATTTTTTTTCTGACAATGTAACCTTGATAATATAGTACATTTTAATTGCACGTTTCTAGAATATCTAAAAACAAATTTTTATTTTGATCCATATTTTTTTAATAATTTTGCAGAGAGCCAATAAAAATTCCGTTGTTTCGAGTAAATTTTTTAAAAAAACGTTCTTATTTTACCCTATATTTTTCAAATCAAAACTTAAGAAATCTATTCTGGTTCAACATCACACTTCTCCAAATAAAGAAAAAAATAGGGAAAACATTTTCGCACACATTTTAAATATAGAATTTAAAAAGACCTCGCCCCAATTCACATAGAACCTTAAAAGGCGTAGGAGAAATGTGGGGTCGCTTTTATCAGCCAAAACTTCAGATTGCCCACTGAGATACGGAACACGATAAAACTGCAGATTCCTTGTGCGATATACGATAGAAAGGAAAGATACCGCGCCTCCAGTATCTCCTCGTCTATACAGAATACCGATTGTTTATTATCTGGATTCAGAATCTTATTGTGAACCTACTGGTGTTTTCGGTAATGACATACATGTGTACTATAGTATACAGGGTGTACTTTATTGTTGTGGACAATTTTATGGCTAAAAACTTTTGTTGAATATGACAAAGTATTTAAAAATTATTATGAAGTTAATGTTATTTTTTTTTTGTTTTAGCGAATGGGTATAGTTTTATGTAGAATATATTATATTAATCGTATTTTTTTTCATGATATTGGAAGGCAAACAATACACGTCGCCTATAAACAACAAAGGTGGAAATGGTGCGTTGCGAATCAGAGGCTAGGATGGTTAGTGTAAAATATGGCAATGGTAAAAGATGCTTTTTTATGGGATAAGACATCAAACAGGCACATGGATCTCTTGATAGTGAGACAATTGTGGTCAATTGACTCTATAGATGTTGTAGGTGCATCGGTATCCAGTGGTCGCCTTTGTACATAAATTATGCAATATAAGATTTGAATAAATAAATAATTGTACAGAAAAAAAAAATTTTTAAATGGTTGGAAAAGTTGGTACAAGTGTTTTGGAAGATACCTAAACAATAATTAATCAATTAATCTAAAAAGTTATATTTAGAAACTATAACAACAATTTTTAACAACTATTTTGAATTATTTTTACAATCACGAAGCTTAATTATTACAATCAGAAATCAACATTGTTCGACGACTTTTTATTAATGCTAAATGCTCTTAATTAATATTTATTACTTATGCTACTCAAACCTTATATGGTATATCGGTCAAAATATCGTATTGTTAATATAATGTGTCAAACATGGCAACACTCTGTATATTTATTTAGGCTGAAATAATTATTGTTTTTTAGATTATTATCACAAGTATCGTTATATAGATAGTACTAGGAGACGGTATATGGTTTTATTTTAGGCTTCAATTACTGATCAGCGAACAAAGAAAGTAATGGATCTACTACGCTTTGTTATAAATAGTTTTTTTTTAGACATTGGGATGATACGTCAACCTGTCCGATGGTGGAGGAATAATCTAGTAAAATTAGTAGTGGCTCTAGTATTTCTATTTTATGCATTATTTCTCTAGTAGTGAGACTAATATCGTCACGCCTATATTCCCGAAGAAGTGGGCAGAGGCACATACTGATTCACCTATGATTGGCCGACGATATCGGGTTCTACGAGTATGATGTTACAGGTGGCAAGTCATCAGTTTTTATCGAGCTCAAATGAAATCCCAAGTAATGTTATATTTTTCAGATAAACTGAAAAACTCATAGAGCAGTTTGCCCTATCCGGGAATCAAACCCAGGACCTTGTCCATCAAAGTCGGACACCGACTACGCCCTATCACAGAGATTGGTACTGCCATCTTATTTTTCCTACCGTCTTCAGTCAGTAAAGTAGCCTATAAACTTATTAATAAACTTAAAACAGCCTTATGTTGAATTTGGCAACTTATTGTAGACAGCGACGGGCAGAATTTGCCTTCAAATACCTCAAAATTTTATAAAAGTATATCGCATAAAACGTTAGTAATAGCAGAAAATTTGTAAATTGCTTTTAGCTTAAAATATCATAATCATTCTATAGGCAACTATATACTAGAGGTTAGTTATGAACCACAGTAGAGATACACACCCCACGCTGTTTACTCTGAATTAAACTATTTTGTTAAAAACTTAAGTTTGGTTTTCTCCCATCATATAACATGAACTCTTCATAACTTAGAATTATTTTCTAGTTTTTAGTTGTACAAGAAATAAAAGTGTATTTTTTAGGTTTAATAAACTGTTATTTATTTTTGAATTTTTATTTTAAATTAGATGTTACTATTTCCCAATGTTTTCATCGTGTTTTACTCTGCATCTGTCAATGTAGAATGGTCATTACCACCAAGACAACTGATGTTGGAATGTTGTGTACAGCCTTATCTATTCCTACCGCCGTACTTACTGTTATCTTTCGGTATGACGCTTAAGATCTTTTATGGGGTAAGATAGCGAACAAGCACACGGCCATACTGATGGTAAGAGACAACGTGGCTTATATTAAAGTGCCGGGATGTTAGGCTTGATGTCCAAGTCTTTGCGAAACGCATGCGAAATAGAAACGCACTTGTAACATTTATGATACTTTTAGGAACAGTATTTTATTATCAGAACAGCTATGTGCTCGTTCACTTTCTTATGTAACCCGATGTGGGCCTGCTCTTACAGATCAAATACGACCTTCTCTTGTGAAGTATAACACGCTTTGTTTGATATTTTCCAGCCGTAATACATTTTGAAATTATTACGTTTTGGTGAAAAGTCATTGTCAATTAAATTTATCAGTTTGGAGTTCGCATAAATAAATGATAAATACTTATCAAACTTTTAAGAAAAACATTTAAAAAATCTATATTAGATTAAAATATATTTATGCTTTTGATTTATCTTCAATGATGAACCAACCGGTATTTAATGGTTTAATTGAATAACTTTATTTATGTGACATTCCTTACACTTGCCAAAAAAATGTCACTGAGACCTGTTTGAGATTTTGCCATATAGATTTTTGTTTGCGACTTCGACGCTAGACTTTACTTACTTAACTGAGAACAACACAAAAACAAAAAAAAATTGAAATCGTTAAATATATGCTGTAACAAAAAAAAAATTGAGAATCACTGATTTATAGTGAGAGCTGTATTTTCTGAAATATTCTGTAGATTTAGCATGAACTGCGGCAGGGATGCAGATAGACAGACAGACAAAAATCTAAAAAATTAGAAATGTGTTCTGTTGGCTGTTTTAAGTCGCCTAGGCCTATTTTTTTTTCGTTCTTTCCACTTGAACCCCCCCCCCCCGCATGAACCCCTGGGGGCTCACTATTACACTTGGAGTCCCCTGGGGGGCCATGGGCACCATTATTACACTTGGACCCTCTTGGTGGTTCATGGATATAAATAGAGGTTATAGGGGCATGAAGTACGTAATTCGCTAAATATCTATGTAGGTAATAATAATCTTATTTCTATTGGAAATGGCTGATTCTCATGTGAATATTGAAATAATTGATCGGAAAGGCGGAAAAGTAAAACTTATATTCCTCAACCCCCAGACACAGAAATGAAATAAAGAAAGGAAAATTAGTCTGTTTAATTAAATTTTAAATAAAAACATAAACTAAACCCTAATAACTTACTTCTTAACAAGTAAACAAGAGACCCTATGCTTGGGCACCGGTGGCACCTATTTATTTACAACACTGATTAGCATTACTTCACAGCTTCTAGAAAATGGCCAATTGTTATGTCGCCTTGTATTAGTGAAAGCTGCATTTTTTGAATGAATCTATGGTAATTTATGCATCGTTTCGTTCTCGACTTCATCAAGGGTTTCCGCTTTAATTTACAATCTTTTTTCAATGCGTTCAATAATGTCACAAGTGTGGGATCCTTGCCTATTTTATTTAAATTTTTGTTCTGTGCCTTTCACCATATGCCGACCAAACGTTGTGAAACTTAGTATTCTTAATCCAAAACTGCATGTATTTTATAAATTTACTAATATTGGGGCCGTGTATGTTTGACGTAACTCCATCCTTCATTTAATAAATTCGTTGGTAATAGTGCCATTGCCCCACAAAGAAGAACTATTCTATTAGTTATTTTAAATTTCGTTAACCTGAGTGCCTGCCCTTTTTTCCATAAGTTTTTTTTAAATGTTAATAACATGATTTTATTTCAGAGCTGGGGAAATTGTTTGCAATAGCTTTTATTGCAGCACGTTCTAAATCTACGGTAAATTTAGATGGATTAAACTTTGAAATTTGAGATTTAAGTAACTGAAAAGAAATGTCGTATGACTCTTGTTTCCTATCCGAGATTAACAAGAACAATATAGGAATTACTAGATTATGGGTTTCAGAACGGAATCAATTGTAACAAAATTTGGCTACCGGGTAGCTTATGTTTCGATATAAGTTTTTTTTATTTATTAACAAGAACAATATAGGAATTACTAGATTATGGGTTTCAGAACTGCCCAAGTCTGCGTGTATAGAATAAAGCTGTAAGGCGCCGGGCAACTTTGAAATGTGCCATCACAAAACACGTGTTTTATTTCGGATAGTCTCTTTCGGTTTTCATCAGTGCCAAAAATAATGATGCGTCTGTTATCATGATTGTAATCACATAAAACAAATTCTGAATGAAAGTTGGGTATTTCTACGTCAATTGAACTATTGCTGCGGAGTTTAGCAATGCCGGCATTAGTGTATCTTGTTTTGTAAAGAACCACTGTTTACCGATTTAAACGATGATATATCTGCAACCAAATCTATTCCTTTGTCTTCTAAGGGAATCTTCACACATTCATTGTAGATAGTCGGAATAGGTCGAAAGTTGTGGTCTTTAATTTTTTTTCCTGCATTCATGTAAAGTAATGTCAATAATATTTTTGCTTTCGTTATGTATGCATCTGAGACGTGAACAACTGATTTTAACACGGAAGAATGGTCCTCCTAAAATTTTTTTTTCCTTTTTAGCATTTGTTACATGTATTTATGACCGCCACATTGGCCGAGTGGCTAGCGTACACGCCGAACCACATCGACTCACGAGGCTTTTTTTGTTGTGTGATGAACATAGTTGTTTGTATTTCCAACGTTTTCTTTAAATACCTTCAATTACTGCCCGTTCTCCCATTACCTGTTTTCCCGTAAGATAAAGCATTTTCACGCGTTAAAAGGTAGCCTATGTTCATTACAGACAATGTCAGCTTCTGACGGTCAGATAATTTTTCAAATCAGTCCATTAGTTTAGGAGATTATTTAATACAAACAGACAAACCAATCATTCCTCTTTATAATATAGAAAACAGAAGCAACTGGTGGTAATTCAGTAAAAAAATAATAAATATTTTAAGTAATCGTTATTTTCTTTTCAACACAAATAAAAGAAAGAAATTAAAAAAATCTAGTGCTGTCAGATTGACATTTCTACATACGTTCCATACATTGGAATGGAATATGTCAAACACAGACCGTACACGTTCCCTGATAACCTGACAGGCTTTATGTCCTGACAATGAATGATGTCCTGACTAATTACCGCGGCTAAAATGTTCCATCTTTTTATTTTATTGGAAGAGATAACATGTCCTTAAAAACGATGTGCTTCAGAATATGTAAGGCGTATATTAAGTTGACCGTTGCTATCGGAAATTAAGTTTTTTATATCAAACTAAATTGCACTAAACGACTAAATACCATCAAATTATGAATATCTAGCAAATTACTAATATTAGGACTTTGTGGAAATGTTTTCAACAGTAGATACATAAATTTTATAATATTTATATCACTTTGACATTATTTTTTGAATAAAGTTAGACAAAGGCGGTATATTATAAATATTATTAAAGAGAAAGTTTTTATGTTTATTTGTTTGTTACTCTTTCACGCAAAAACTACTGGACAGATTTGGATGAAAATTTACAGTAAGATAGCTTATGTACATCAGAATAACACATAAGTAGGATACTTTTTAACTTGACTACATTAAAAAAAGTGTATATTTTTACGCAATAAGCATTATAAGTCGGAAAAAAATTACGCTTTGATATAATTAACGCGGGTGAAGCTGCGGGCAGGAAGCTAGTTAATATTGATATTTAATAAATCGGCCTCACATTGACATGGTATTTTTGCATGTAATAAAATAGATTTTTTGGATATATTTATACAAAGACGATATTATTATTATGCCGTTGCTTGGTCGTTGGAGGCGGAAACGTGAGCGACCCATTTTTGTAGAGGTTGCGGGTAGTAATCACCAGCTTACATGCCTACTGTCGTCGTGGAATGCGTTTGGCTGAAAATATAGGTCATTATATACTAACAGAATACAGACACTTTTTATACTATAAAAGTACTGATATTAAAAGCCTCGGCGGTCTAGTGGCTTCGCACTTCAATTCCGCTAGTGTAGGTTCAAACCCCGCCAATTACCTACCCATTAGTTATGCTAACTTACTAAGCACTTTTTCTGCGTGTTCTTATAGTGAAGGGAATCGTGCGAGAATACAACCTAATCTAGTTTTGGGCCTGGTTTTCCTTTATCCAAAAGGTTTAAAAGGTTGCAGAGGTCGGTTTTTTTGATAAATGTATATTTTTTGTTTTAGGCTGAACTTCAAATGTCCAGTTGGTTTCAATGCTGCAGAATATTATGTTAGTTTATTAGGTATACAAATAGACAAGGAATTGGAGAGCCGCGAAAGGATCCGAAGGATTTGTAACGAATACCAGAGATCCAGTATAGCGACGGAGATCGAACAGAAAGTTGGCGATATTAAGGATGAGATAGAATATTTTAGTGGTGCTCCTGATGAAAAGGTAAATTTGAAAACATACTTTTTTACGGCACAGAATTTCAATAAGATATCTATATAGAATAACTATATATTTTGCACCAAAAATAGAGAAAAGTGCGTCAACTGCGAGTTGGATTCGCAAACGAAGGGTTTCGTACCACTATTAATAAAAATGACGTATTAAAAAATACGTTTGTTGTATGGGATAATTATATATTTATTTTAAAAACAGAAGTTTTTGGTACTTATATACTATAGCGTTATAGTGGCAACAGAAATATATAATTGGTAAAAAATTCAACAGTCTAGTTATCACGCTTTATTAGATACAGCCTGGTGACAGACAGACAGACAGTGGAGTCATAGTTATAGGGTTCCGTTTTTTACCCTTTGTGTATGAAATCTTAAAAATAACAAAATATACGTATAAAAATAGCAGAGATAATTAAGATTAAAACTATAATACAAAACAAAAAGGAACAAAATTCATAGAAACCAAACATTAATATATAATTACGATCCTGTAGTACAAATAAGTACAATATAATTTTATACTGAATAGAAAACTAGTAAACCTTAGCTACAGGTTGATAGCCTCCCTTGCAGACCGTCTTTGGTGTCATCTCATATCTTTCCTGAATAGTATATATATATATATACTAAAAATACCGGCCAAGTGCGAGTCGGACTCACGAACGACGCCTTCCGTACACAATATATTGTCTATAAAAACGGCATTAGGAATTTGGCAGATACTATCGCGTTTTAATTGTTTATTTTGAGTTGAATACCTAAAAATATGTACAGAAATATATCGAGCGGCCACTCATGCTTTTACCGCAATTCGTTGTATGAAATCCCCCTAAGAAGAATATAATAGAAAATGTTATATTTCTCATAGACTTTACAAGCGGTTTTTGTGAGACGTATACAGACGCTTCACAAGAAAATTTACCACCGGATCAGAACGCGGCCACTTACTGAGAAAATCCGGCAAAAGGAGCTCAACGGGCTTGTCTTTTTTCTTATTTTCTCAATACATTAATGTAACATTATACAACAATAAAATAAATTGGAAGAGGAACAATTAATTCCAAGAATTTTTATATTCTACAATATTATAATAACCTACGTAACATACATTTCTATAATATAATATAAAAAAACTTATTTTATTCAATATTTTAATACTTATTTTTATAGCGGCAATAAAAAATCATCATAATATTATGTGAACATTTGGAATGTTTAGCTGTAACAATTCATGTGAGAGACAAACATACGGACAGTGGAGTCTTACTAATAGGATTCCGTTTTAACCGTTTGGGTACGGAACCCTACAAAGATTCCATATTATCATTTTGGTTGAGCAATCCTATAGAGAAATAAGGAATTATGTCTCTCTGTAAACTACTAAATAAAGCTCTTGTCTGCAGATAACAATAATTTTATGTTTAAGTTTACAACGACCTTCTGTTTAATGTGAGTTCGTTGCCATCTTCACATTTTAATAAGACAGTTTAAAGTGTGTCCTATTTTGAACGACTAAAACGAGTTCTGAGTTTTTATCTATCGGGCAGACTACAATTTTGAATTTGTAAATGACGTCAAACTTATTTGTGGCTTTAAATTGAAATGTTATCTAAGACCAGGTAGATAGAACCTATAGGTACTATAGGTACCTATAGGTATAGGAACCTATAGGTAGAATATCTACTAGACTCACGAGTCCTGAATATATTAGCATACCTCTGCCTACCACTTCCTGCCTGAAGTGGCGATAGGCATGCCATCTCTCACTTCATGGGCCCTAGTGCCTTAACTAACCGTGGATGTTCACAAGAAAATCCACATTTCACTTACTCATAATAATCGGAAAATCATTTAAGAAAAACTGCCCGACCTGGGAATTGAACCCGGGACCTTCCGCGGCCAGCGGTCTTACTAGGCGACAGCCGTACCGTTACACCACAAAGGCGATTAAAAATAAAACATATGAATACGAATACGGAAACAATTTTATAAAATGTTTTATTATCCCCTAATACCATAAGAGGTACATTTTATATCAATGTAAATCATTACTAGTTGTTGCCCGCGATTCTGTCCGCGTGGACTAAATCACGTAAGTAGCAACCACGTGCTTACGTTATCAAACTTTAACCTGTGACAAGTGTCAAGTCACAGATATAACAACTGCAACTGTATTTCTATAGCTTATAGGTTGTTCTGATACATCAGCTACAAAATTGCCAAGTTCCAACAAATTAGGAAGTTTTGGCGTAATTGAGTAACAGTCATCCATATATGCAAACCAATTATACTTTTTGCAATAATTAACTTTCAATTACAAAGGTATAAATATAACAATTAATATTATACGTACTTCCAGGCAACCTTTGGAATGTACGATATTGCACGACGGTACTTATAAAAGACATAAAAATATATGCACCCAACACTAATTGGAATAAATTATTTTATAATACGCTTAAAATACCAACAACCTTAAAAATCACGTTAGTAATCTGATTTCAAAGTAGCCTTAACAGCATTCAGCCAGCACGAGATCGCCTGTAACCTTTCATGAAAATAAATTATGTTTTTATAGATCAGACGGAGAAAATATCGGACCCATTGATCGTAAGAGGTAACCGTGGCTTGTAGATGCATATGTAACAGACGCGTCGCTCTGCACCCAGCATTTTAGGTCTTATGTTCAAGTCTACCAACTACTCTATCTTTTGGACCAGAAGGTGACAGTGCCAAACATTAAGGAATAAAAAAGGAATAAGTAATATTGTGGACCCTTCTCTGGCGAAATTGTTAAACTCTCCCACGCTTTATAGTTTGTCCACGTTAAGAAAAGAGTGACTTCAACCAAACTACGTCCTCGACCAATCAAATCGCATTATTTCAAATTATCTGCTATTTAATTGGTTAAGGGTTTTTTCTCAATTGGTAACATAATTTTTGTTGTATCTTGAAACTAAAATAAGTTCTTTTTTTATTTATTTAATAACACACAATAGATTACACCGAATACTGTGCTAACTTATAAACAAAAACAAATAAATCTAGGTTGTACTCAACCATGTGTGTATACTTAAGACTAAACAAAAATATTACAAACTATAAAGTTACACTAAAAAATTTCACAAAATATAAATAAAAACATAATCTGGGGGGGGGGGGAATAATAAGAAACTTAAAAAACACAAAAATAAAATGAAAGAAAAATCACACTTCATAAATGAATATGAAATACTACATACCTGAGCATAACTTTACTTCGTTAGTATTAATTATTAATATTATTAAAATATGTTTCCTACACAGCCCTAGTATTAGAAACAATAGATAATAATTTTGTGAAAATGTTACTTCAATCACCAAACCTTCCGCCCCCATACTATCAAAGAGATATAGTGTTGACATTAAAAATAGACTTTTATTTAGTTTATTTGTTATTATGTCCATAGTCGATATATGTATACATATGTGTCACATAAAATATATTGTGCACATATTCACTTAATGTCAAAACACTTAGTGGGTCAATCAAATGGAGGAGATAATATTTAAATCAACAAACCTTTTTATTATGTTAACTGCCCAGTGACGTGATAACTTATAGTGGTTTTAAAAAGCTTTTTATTAAATTTGTAGATAGGCTAACATTTTATTAGATACGTAATTAATTTGTATATTTTATATATATAACAAACCGTTAGCCGCGATTTCACACACTTAGTGTGGACATAATAACATGAGGTTGGGCGTTTTTACAATAAGCTGCCCGACCATATTATAAAAGATCTTTAAATAAACATTAAAAAGTTTTAAATCTAAATTGTATAAAAACGATTATTATAATGGTGCAGATGATAAAATGCGTGCGATTGATTGCTTCCCTTTCAATCTCTTTATTGTTGTATAATGTTAAATTGATGTCTTTAGAAAATAAGAAAAATTCTCTGCGAGTGGCCGCGTTCCGATCCGGTGGTAAAT
>DVZL01003737.1:0-13648 GCA_018236625.1 Lasaia peninsularis
GGTAGGAGCTTGCTGCTCCATAAACCAATAGATACTAGTCATATACAGAGACGTCGGTATGGAATGATAGTTGCAAGAGCCGTTAGAGGTCTTCTTAAAATTCGATATCTGATCCTTGGTGGAGCTGTTGGAGGTGGAATGACTTTAAATAAGGTAAATATTTTATGTGTCTCTAGTAATTAGTCTTCTTTTCTTTCATCTTAGCCTTATCCCATATTATATTAGTTAATATTGAGGTCAGCCACCTAATCTAAGGAATTTGACTGGACACCAATTTTTACGCAAAGCGACTGCCAACTGACCTCTGCAACCCAGAAGAGAAACTAGGCCCAAACCTAGATTATGTTGAATTCAATGAATCTGGGTTTCCTCACAATGATTTCCTGCACCATAAAAGCACTCAGAAAATGTACATAAGTTAGAAAAACTCATTGTACTTGGTGGGGTTCAAACTTGGATTACCGGAATGAAAGTCTGATGCACGTACAGCTAGGCCACCGAGGCTCTTATACACGCTTATTCTTATTAATTACTTAACTCTACCATACTAGCAATAAACTACAATGTCAGCAATGTCAGATCTCAATTGCACTTAACAGATTGGCTTAAATTTGATATTTTTATTTTTTATTATTATTTCTATCATAATTGATAGCTTACATTTATGATGTCTATCATTACAATTTCATTGTTAGGTTAATTAGTACAATTGTAATATGCATTATATTGTATGTATTTCCATTTCCCAGCCATGATTTCGAGGATAAAAACTTTTATTTATATTAAGTGTTAAATTAAATATGTATTTGTACATATATTTGCTACCCTACAATCTTAATTGATTTCTCTATTTAAATGTGCCAAATAAACTTACAGACTTTCCTATTTACAGTAATACTATGAATTAGGATTATGTAAAAGTCACATAAAAATATATGAATGGAATTCAAATAAGATGTAATTAATTACATTCAACTATCTACTGGGAAGTCTCTGATAATTAGTTTGTTTTTAAAATTACATAATAAAATAAAACGATAAAACAAAATAATAGCTTTATTATTTAAAAAATATATACTATTAGATAGCCAGTCCTATCATAGTCAATTAAATTTATATTTTAACGACACTTTAATGATTTCACCAAAAAATATCCAAATTAATATTGAATCTAGTATTATTTAAATTGTTATTTATTTATAAAACAATTAATATGTACCATCTTGTTTAGTCTAATGGATTATACTACTGTTATTGGTGGAAGTTAGTAAAATAATTATTTTATTTTTGTTTAAAAATGAATTAATATGGAATAACACCTGATTCTGTCAAAAATTTTATTCTAGACATCAACTAAGATCTAAACTTGTTTGCTGTATTATTGAAATTTATGTTCATAAAATGACATGTTTCCATTGAAAATGTTATTGAATTACAGAAATATGCAGAGTGGAAAGATGGTCTACCAGATATGGGATGGCTTAATGATTTGCTTCCGGATAATGAACAATGGGACAGATTTACAACTACTCTCATTTCAGCCAAAGATAAATTTGGTGACAATTTTCAAATCGGTAAAGAAATTCAATTTTAAATTTACTATTTCAGATTTTCTTAGATTAAATACAGATGACGATTTATTAATTGTGATTGAGTGCATGTTTAGGCAATTTTTTTATATATAATGTGTAGAGAATATAGTGTGTGTAGAGAATAATATTAGAAGCTCTGACCAAAAAGTCTTTGTATTTGTAATTGATTGTCCGATGACGAGTATAACCTGGTAGGTGTCCCACTGACGCTGTCGGTCATCCCAGATCCGAGGCTGAAGGAAGCAGGGCGGGCAAGAGCTAATGAGCTGCGTGACTGGCTCTCGCAGAGATATGAAGATGCTGTTGCTGCAGCGGCCGTCAACAACAATAATCTTGGTAATTATTAAATTTATATTTAGCTAGCCATCAAAACGCATTTTTAATATCGTTTGGTATAATCGGAAATACCTGGTGGGTTATGCACAATTTTTAATTTTGTGATAATTTTCACTAAAATTTATCCGCTTTCCGATCCAGTGCAAAATTTTACCGTACTGTAGACCTTTCAGTGCAGTCATAGAAATATAAAGTGTCCCGGCCAGACACTTTATTTTATAATATGTAGTTGTACAACTTGTGTAACACACAAATTCTACACAAAATAAAAATACTTTGTCGGTTTTTTTTATATGTGTGATGGTTTCTTTTGGTTTCATCATAAATTTCTTTGGCCCCCTTTGTAATGGGAACAGCTTAAACCATTTCAATAAAAGATGTTTTATTTAAAAAAAATGTAAACTATGAAAAAACTGTAACATTCAATTAAGAATGCACATAAGATTTTTCAAATCATTTGGTTGTTTTATTTTAAGTGAAAAGTATGTTAAGGTTTCTGAAATATTAGCCTTTTTAGTGTCTTTATCAGAACCCGCACCAAAGGTGGTCAACAACCTGCAGAGCAGACCCGCCCCACCGCCGCCAAATTCGCGGTCTCCTGGAGAAGAAATTGCCGCTTATGGTAAGAAAAATTTATTAGAGGGTATAGCCATAAAATTATAACACATACATTTCATGATCCTTTATCGTAATAAGTCTCGGTGGTCTAGTGGTACGCACTGCGGACTTCCATCTATTACAGACTATAATATTGTATTATAATAGACATTTATTATTTGTTTGTATAGACAATGACATGAGACAGTAGCTACGACTCCATGACTTGATCACATTTGGTATACCAAAAAGGAGACGAGTCTTCTATGTCCCTTCTTTTAACATGTTGACGTTTGACATATGGATGACGCTCCTATGTAGACAATAAAATATATGAAATGGGTAATAATGATTTTTCAAACATCATGTTTCAGAAAAAAGAGTACGTGCTTTGCAGGACGAGGTGCTATCACTGCAAGCCAGATACCAAAGGGAGTTGCAGCGGTTGGAGCAGGAGAACAGAGAGCTGCGGCAACAGAACATGCTGCTGCGGCAGGGACGACAGCCCTCCACCAAGAAGATGAAGGTACGGCTGAACGTGTGGAAAGAGTTGTGTCACTACGTTATTGGTATCAGAAAGAGAGAGAACCGGCGAAGTGCGCGTCGGACTCGCGTAAAAAACGACCGTATTCATTGTCCAAAAAACAGCAAAAGAAGTCACATCTTGAACAAACAATTTAATATGTATGGCTTTACTAGCTGTGCCACCGTTTTTTTAAATAAAATTCTTAAATTAAAGTAGCCTGAGCTACTCCTTATTGCATCAGTTGTCTGCCTGACACTCCAAAACTTTGGTGCTACTATTAAAACTAAAGATGGGTAGTAAAGAAACATACTATTATACCCTTATCCTGTTCCATATATGGCATAACTCGCACCTATATCATCATCCATCCTTTACCAACCCTTTTCCTTGCAATCAGCACTAATCCTATCAATTTATACTAGTTCCAGTCAGTCTTCATTCAGTATTCATCCAGTCTTCACTCAATCCCTAACCAGTGCTCACTCATTGTATTAATTAATTATATTCAGTGTAAAGTGTAATATTTCCAATTTTAATTAATAATCTTTTTATAAGTTTGTAAAATAAAATTATATTACAGCTTCAAATAAATATTTTTTTAAAACACTCCTGGTAACAGTACGTCGAGACTCGAGGGTAAATCTAGCGTTTTGGTCGGTTATGCCACAAGATATTGTCGTTTTGGGTGGGAGTTTGCATAATAATAATTAGATTTCGTCCGTACAGCGGTCGCTGATCGACATGTACTCGGCGGTGCTGGACGAGCTGGCGGGCTGGGAGGCGGGCGAGGCGGGGCGCCTGCCGCGGGTCGTCGTCGTGGGCGACCAGTCCGCCGGCAAGACCTCCGTGCTGGAGATGCTGGCCCAGGCGCGCATCTTCCCGCGCGGCGCCGGCGAGATGTGCACCAGGTGCGGCCCCGCGACACCAAACTAATTGTGTGCCACCGGGGATACGGAAGTGACGATCATTTTTTTTAAATATGAATTAGCGCGTCCATATAAAACCTATCGCGTGTCAGCGGATGAATCGATTTAACCACTGGTTAGTTGCCCTATTTTAAATTTGACTACAAAAATAACATTAAAAAATCTCGTATAATATGGTATTGTTATATAGTCGCTGAACAGGTAATCTAAGTTTTGTCGTAACCAACAATGGTTTGTCATGTTGATATGGCACGTGCATAGTTTTGAAATAAAAGGGAGTCATGCGAAAATGCACGTGCTTAAGAAAGCAACCGTCACCAACAGTCCCCTCCTTGAGGGGGGAGGGGGAGGTGGCACCGACCTAACGCCACAAGCGTCAGTAGACTTATATGTACTCAATACGAGGCAGCCCAGCCGTCGATGCAGCCTTCGGCCGGTTAGTGATGTGTTGCGTGTGTCGGCAGGGCTCCAGTGAAGGTGACGCTGTCGGAGGGCCCGTACCACGTGGCGCAGTTCCGGGACTCCTCGCGCGAGTTCGACCTCAACAAGGAGTCCGACCTGGCCGACTTGCGCAAGTGAGTAGCTCGTCGCGACACATCAGGGAAAGTCGTGAGAGTTGTTGAACCGATATTGATAAAATTTATTTATATTTTGATTTTTATTGTATATAAATGTTTGTTCAAAAGGCGAACTTAATGCCTATAATTAATTATTGGCATTCTTCACCTTTGGACCAAAAGAGAATGCGATAATTAGGTGCCTCACAAATAATTTTAAATTGAATACAAAAATATTAATAACTGATTGACATATAAATAACTACCTTTAGTTTCATGATTTACACTAATACGTCCAATTCATATGGTATTAGAACTGGACGAATTCGTGTCAAAATAATATTTTTTCAATATTGTGATAATTCTGCTATACGCTTACTAAACTTATTTATGATATCTCTTATCTTCTTTCGAAGCTAGTTAAAAACAGATTTTGAGCTTTCAGAGGAGTTTGAATGCTACATTCTTACAAACGTTTAATCTGTGCTTCGGAATATGTCGCTTAAAAGCCGTATAAACTGTTATGTTCTGATTGATGAAATTGACATGTTCTAGCCTTCTTCTTTTTGTTTCAATGGGAAGAGAAAATTTTGATTTGATGATCTAAATCTAGACTTATTTTAAGTTAATGTGAGTCAGAATCGGCAATATTGGCAACGAGAAGGTGTCTCGTTGAGAGGTTAGCGTACACGGCTGACGTCATCGACCGGCGTTCCCGTGACGAATACAGGCGTCTGTATTTTTTATATCGATCTGATTATCTAATTTTTCCGAGATAATAATTAATTACTGATACAACGTAACTGTACTCATTGGAAAAAAAGTAACTGTACCTCGGCGTGTCCGCAGGGAGGTGGAGATGCGCATGCGCAACAGCGTGCGCGGCGGCCGCACCGTGTCGACGGAGGTCATCAGCATGTCCGTCAAGGGCCCCGGCATACCGCGCATGGTGCTCGTCGACCTGCCCGGGGTCATCTCCGTGAGTACCTCCCGCACAGGCAAGCACACACACGCGCGCGCACATACACACACACACACACACACACACACACACACACACACACACACACACACACACACAAATATATGAAATATCTAAGTAATATATGAAATATTACTTCGAAATGAAAATTTTATTAAAATGGCCGACCACTTTCGCTTTTAACAGCATCATCAGGGCTTAATCTTACGTTAATATTCACAAGATTTATTTCGGACGGTTACAGTTGTTGAATCGTTTTAAAAATTAACATTATCAAAATTTTCATTGCTTCCTTTCCATCTTCCAGCGTTCCACCTTTCCATTTATCAAACCTAATATATTTTTAATTCACAGACCCAAACTGTGGATATGGCGGCCGATACACGAGAGGCTATAAAGCAAATGACCAAGCAGTACATGGACAATCCCAACGCCATCATACTGTGTATACAGGTAAGTTTAATGTCTAACCAGGATAATCTTCCCTACAACTTATCCACCGCTTGTTGTTGTGTGCATTTCTATAGTAATTTACATTAATTACAAAACAAGGAAATTTACAAAAAAAAAAATACATTAAATTATTTTTTACAAAATACATTATTAGGTATGTATATTTAAAAACTTGAGAAATGTACCATCCTAACGAAAACGTTGCCGTTTCTCTTAAATGTATCGGAGTTGACAGTCAGTCTTCACTTAATATGAATAAATTATTTTGACCTATTTTTTTGCAATTTTTGAAGTGTAGGCAAACTGACAATAAGAATAGAAATTGTGTGTCGTATTTTGCTTGTGAATAACTAGAGAAACTGAAACGTGTGTGTATAATGAGAAGCATGCATTAAAGAGGATTGACAAATAATCATTAGTGTTCTCGCTTAGAGATATGTGTATGTAGTACATTGCTTCATGGTTTCCTTTAATTTAAATATGTTCCCTCAGGACGGGTCAGTGGATGCGGAGCGCAGTAACGTTACCGATTTGGTGGCCTCGTGTGACCCGCAGGGCAAACGGACTATCTTCGTACTGACCAAAGTAGATCTGGCCGAGGAGAATCTCGCTAATCCTAATAGAGTAAGTGTATAATATAATTCTCGTGTCACTGTTAATAGTTAGGAATCTATTTTTTGTATCCCTGATATATGTGTATGACAGAACCACGTATTTATTTTTTAATTAATCTTTTTTGTACATCATATACAAATATGTTATACAAAAGGCGAGCTTAATTCGTATAGCACATGTATAGAAGAACCACGTTTATATTTATATACCAAGTTTATAAAGCGAAAATGAGCGAATTCTCGTCACTATGTAGACCAGTGGTTTCAAATTAAATAAAAAAATCATTACCTAACGTCATGATCATCATATCTTATGTTGATTGTCTCTGTGGTGTAACGTTACGCTGTCCCCTGTTAAGACCGTTAGCCACATAGGCTCCCGGGTTTAATTCCCAGGTCGGGCAACTTTTCTTAAATATTTTTTTCTGAGTAAGCATTACATTACCCGGGGTTGGAATGTGCTCCAAATGGCGATAGGCTTGCCACCTATCACATCGCCGGCCCTAGTACCTTGGCTAATTGTGGTTGTTCTAGTATATCTGTGGACTTATGAGTCGTGGATATACTAGCACACCTCTGCCTATCCCTTCCGGGATAATAGACGTGAAGGTACTTTTTTAACATAATAAAACATATGTTGTCCGTTGCTAAAAATTAGATCCAATTATTATAAGCTTCAAAAGTGATAATTTTAATTAGATGGTCTATCACATAATTAAGTAACATAAGTGGTATCGTCGGTATTGATCCATTAGTCGTGTACTGTACGGAGCTCGACCGTTGTGTCCAGATCCGCCGCATCCTGGAGGGCAAGTTGTTCCCGATGAAGGCGCTGGGCTACTACGCCGTGGTGACGGGGCGCAGCCGCAAGGAGGACTCCATACAGAGCATACGGGAGTACGAGGAGAGATACTTCCGATCCTCCAAACTTTTTAAGTTAGTACATATAACATACCTTTACTTTTTTATTTTTTTTAATTATATGTAATTCGTTTCGGTACCAATTTTTTTATAAATCTATATATAAAACTGTAGAAAAGTTAATTCTGAACATTGAATATATTGAAGAAAATACTTGTAAACTGTAAGTGACTAAAAAAGGGGAGCAGAACAAATCTTTTTTTCTTGTCCGATTTAGTCCGCGATTCACTAATAAAGCGATCGTGGCCAAATTTGGTAAGCAGACAGTCTATGTATATGGTAGGTTATAAGCTACTTTTTATCCTGTTTATTTAAGTGGTTTTCCGTGGGAGAATGTATAAAGTCAAAATCTAAATTTGGTTTGAACACTCAGTCTAATTTCATTTGTTATTTCTTTGTTGGATAGAACATAGTTTAAAAATAATCCCATAATTATAAAAAACTATAAGTTTTGTAGTTCAGAAGTTACTGCTGAATAAAATCTCACTATAAATTGTCAAAACGACCAACATAAGTTGAAACTCGGAGTGTAAAAAGACCAAAGGATTTTGTCAGGGAAGCTGAAATAAAAACAATTAAAACCGTTATAAAATAAGAAAAGTCTCAAATCACATGTAATTGTGTTAAACAAACATTTAATCTGAGACTTTTGTTGTTTTACCGCCCAAGGACATGTATGTTATTTTGCTGTTGGACTGAGTCATAGAAAAAATGTTGTTGGTATCCAACGGCCTGTTGGATACCAACAACATTTTTTTTGTAATCCAATATCCGTCACCAACAGGCCCTCGTTAAAATCGTGGTAAAAACCGCAAGTGAAGCTAGTATGACAAAAAAATATATATGGAAACACACTTTAAATGACGATTTGTGAAGCGCACATTTTGAGCTTATAGGCTGCCCCTGAAAATTGTCATATGAAAGAAATGTATTTCATGATTTCAACGCAGTAAAAGTAATTATCTCCAAGAATAAGTGAATATATACAGTTCTTAATGTGCGTGACTGACACGAAATAAAAGTAATATAAAAGTTACCAGATTTCGAGGTCATCAAAGTATTCGTCAACTCAGCAGGGTTTTAAGCGTAACCTTGACGAAGTTAAAAGTACGCCTTCAGAGTTAAGGAACGGTAACTTTTCAGGGACGGTCTGGTGTCGGCGGCGCAGGTGACCACCCGCAACCTGGCCCTGGGCGTGGCCGAGTGCTTCTGGAGGATGGTCCGGGACACCGTCGAGCAGCAGGCTGACGCCTTCAAGGCCATGAGGTTCAATCTCGAGACCGAGTGGAAGAATACATTCCCTAGGTAACAAGGTTTGATTTTTTTTAAAGTACGTCTTCGCACGTTTCTTTTTTAGTTTTTTAAATATAATCGTCCCGTAACCTGCTTCCGCCCCTCAAGTTAAGATAGGCTGAAGGCGGGACGTCGGGGGCGTCGTAAATCTTAAAAGTTGAGGTTTTCCTCATTTTAACAATTCGTTAGTAGTATTTTATCGGCCGCATAGGTAAAGAGGTGTATCGAGACGTAGTAACCCCCGCCCCCGCTGCAGGACCCGCGAGCTGGACCGCGACGAGCTGTTCGAGCGCGCGCGCGCCGAGCTGCTCGACCAGTCGGCCGAGCTGTCGGCCGTGGCCGCGGCGGCCTGGGAGCGGCGCCTGGCCGCCGCGCTGTGGGCCTCCACCGCGCAACGAGTCTTCGACGGCATCTACCTGCCCGCCGCCGCCGCCGCGCTCGGGGACGTCGGTGAGTACACCTCGCCCTACCCTATGAATCACGTGCCTGCTATACTACGCAAAACGCCTACGACACTGCGCAAAACACCCACTACACTTCGCAAAACACCCACTACACTGCGCAAAACATCCACTAAACTGCGTAAAACCCAATACACTGGGCTTAACGCCTACTACACTACACTAAACGCCCACTACACTGCGCTAAACACCCACTACATAGTACTAAACGTCCCATTACTATTCACAAGATATTCACTGTACTTCTCACTTTCTTGATCTAAGTTGCCAAAAGTAAATATTGCACTTAATTTAAGTTGTACTACTTTAACCTTCTACTATCCAATTTCGCTCCCACCTAACCATTTCCATTCCTATCCCCAGCCTGGACCGTTCCCCACAGAATTGAACACAGACGCCCGGACGGATCATCCGCCACCACGCTATGGCTTGATCCTTATGACTTTGAATATTATAGTAAGACTATTGTTATTTATTATAACTTAACGTTCATTGTAACTTAGATAAACATTAAAATAATAAAAATAAAATAAATAAATATTACCGGACAAATTACACAAATTGATCCAATCCCAAAGTAAGCAAATTATATGCCTGTGTTATGGGTGTTAGTCCCAATACATCAAAATTCCTAAATAGATACAAGAATAAATTTAATAAACACCTAGACCCGAAAATACAGACATCTATGTTCATCACACAAATGCCTGTCTCCGTCGGTAATCGGATCCAAGCCCCGCGGTTAGTCGATGGAGTTAGGCGTGTACGCTAACAATTCAAATTTAAAAAAATTTATTCCTGGAAAATTACTACAATCTACATTAGGTACCTATATTTATGTTATTAAAACATATTAAAAATTCGTGTATATACGGTTATTGAACAAAATCAATACGCTTTGATAAAAATCAGGCGAATAAACGACACGGATCGATTTCGCAGACAAGTTCAACACGTCAGTAGACATCAAGCTCCGCGAGTGGGCGGAGAACGAGCTGGCCACGCAGTCCATCCGCGCCGGGCGAGACGCGCTGCGGGAGGAGTTCGCAGACCTGCTCGCCCGCGCCGGGGACTCCGACCCCATCTACGAGCCCGTCAAGCGCGCCGCCGTCGAGGAGGCCCTGGCCAGACACCAGTGGGAGGAGCGCGCGCAGGACGTGGGTACTGCTGCCGGAGGGGGAGGGGGGTCCGGCGAGGCCGCGTCTGACCCCGTGTGTCTGTGCAGGTGCTGCGCGTGCTGCAGCTGAACGCGCTGCAGGACCGCTGCGTGCGCTCGCGGGCCGACTGGGATGCCGCCGTCGCCCTCATGGACACCGCGCTGCGGGACAAGCTGGCCGCCGTGGACGCCGAGCTCCGGGAACTCACTGGTCTGATCCCGATTATTCTCTTTGTAAACTTTATACTCGGTTTTCGAATAGAAATGGTGATCCCGCGTACGGGGGTCGAGGATGTAACTGTATGGCGGTACAATTTGCTGCGGTAATTCCAAAATTAATTATATTTTTAAAATTGTCTTCTAATCAATTTCTTTACGGTTTGAGCAAATTCTAAAACTTTAATATATATTTTTTAATAATACTGAATATTAAGTTTTCAAGTCGAATGAAGTGGTGCGGTCGTCAGGTCCGGGGCTGCGCGAGCGCTGGCTGCGGTGGAGCTCCCCGTCGGAGGAGCAGCGGCGGCGGCAGGAGGTGCGCGGGGAGCTCGAGCGGCTGGCGGCGCCGCGGCCCGCGCTCACCTACGACGAGGTGGTCGCCGCCCGGGACAACCTGCGGCGCCGCGGGATCGACGTCGACAACGACTACATCCGGGACACCTGGAGACCCGTCTACCTCAAGTAACGAGCGCTCCTCTCGTCCAATGCTCAGAACCCCCCCCCCCCTCCCTCTCGGTTTATTGTACGAGTGCCGTAAATTTACCGTCGTTTTAATGTGATGCCGAAGTCGCGGTCCTCGCACCGCCGTGGGAGAGGTCGGGGTGGAGACCCCGAATTCGCCATTACGGATGATCTTCGGCTTCATACTGGAAGCCGACTCCGTAGAATTGGATACGGCGAACGTGTCTTTTCCATTGTAAACAAAGAGTGCTCTTTCTAAACGACTTTAAGAAGGGAACAGGTTTCTGATTAGCCTATAATATGGTTCTTCTTTGGACCTTTTTTGAATGTTCCTTTCGCGACTGCTCTAATTTCCAATGGTTTTCAATGATTATTTTTTTGTGATTTTTCATATGGCGATTGGTTTAGAATTGTTTGAAATATGAACAAAAACAAAAAATTATTTATCTTGACGACGTCACAATAAAGTTGAAGTAAATTTTTTGCAGATTTTCTGTATTTTATTAATACTTATTTGAATGGTTTAAATAGACCTTTCGAACTATTGGAACTAAAAAGAGATCAACGACTTCAAAATATTTCTGAATCTCTGGTTTGGCCGTCTTTAAAGTTTATATACACTCCTTAAATCCACACGACCTGTACTATTGATGTGAACTATTCAAACAATTTCTAATAAATGTCCGGCTTAATTTTCAGAAACTTCCTGTTGAGAGCACAAACTCGGGCTAGGGACTGCAAGAAGAGCTTCTACTTATATAGTCAACAAAACGGAGAGGGGGTGAGTTTTCTGCGGTATTGCTGGAGTTTTAATAATAAACATATTTTTGCAAACTATCGCATTCAGAACATTGTTTAAATAATGAAGATTTTTTTTTACAAACAAATCCCGGATAGAACGGATAGATCAGTGGGTACTCCCGTTGCAGAAGGAGTGCTGCGAGGTGGTGATGTTCTGGCGAGTGCAGAGCACGCTGGGCACCACGGCCAACGCGCTGCGGCAACAGATCGGCAACCGGGAGGCCGCGCGCCTCGACCGGGACCTCCGGGAGGTGCTCGACGAGGTGAGGGCCTTACATCCTCATATAGAAATTAAAATAAAATAAATATCGTTATGCCCATATGTCCAACATAGGCAGAGGTACGTATTCTCCCACGATTAGCTGACGATTAGGGCACAAAACCAATCTCTCTCGACGTTATATTTTTCAAATACTGAAAAACTCATTATAATAAAATTTCTAAAGTCGGAAACCGAGATGTCGACGTACGTCGACCACAGCTAGACGACACATGTAAATAGTTATAATTTACTCAATCTTGGTAAAAAATGAACTGTGATCGTCAACTTTTGTGCCCTTGCCAGATGGCGGCGGATCCAGAGCTAAAGAAGCAACTTCTATCGGGAAGACGAGTGGAGCTAGCGGAAGAATTGAGTAAGATTATTCGATTTTTATCTCTTCCCTCTGCATTTAATGTAGTAATGATAGAAAATAACCCCAAATCTTTAATAATCCATGTACAATAATTATAAATACCAGCTGTCCGGAAAACATAAGTGAATTATGAAAATTTAAATGAAAAATTAAAATAATTTACAAAACATTTATTTACTTGAAAAAAATCAGTTTACATTAAAAATCAAATGTTATTTTTTATTATTATATACATATAAATAAGTATCTTATAAAAAACAGGCAGATTATTTATTTTAATATTTACATTTTCCAAATATATATATCCTCCTTCACTGAACTTTGCAACAATCTACATGATGTTTTGATTGTTATACGGCAATAAACTTTCGGACGGAATTATTTATGTAACATTATCACTCCTATTTTTGTTCACTTTTCCTTTTTTTTATTGGAATCGCTTTTTGGCTACAAATGAAACAATTATATTCCCATTGAAGTGAGAGGAATGAATGCATCCGAAGACGAATAAAAATAGAAATAATAATGATATTAATATCATTCGTCTTCTACTGGGTCCATTATAAGTGAATACACAATAACAAATAACAAAAACGATAAAATTAAAGCAACAGTTAACAAAACTTGCAACAATAACAAAGTGATAACGAAATAAAAAAAATAACGATAACAACCAAAATCCGCGATTTTAATGAAGCAATGAAACTTACTCGGGCGTATTCGAAACTCTAATGACTCATTTATTTCAAAATAGTAAACCGAAGGTTTGCAATCCCGGTGATCGGCGCGTCCCCTTAGCAAGAAACAAAAACAGTAGTTGTTAAATGTAATCCGACTAAATTAAATAGGTTGTTACAATGTAACTATAATATAGACTATGGTCTAGATAGAATATGGTCAATTCATTATTGCTGTAATAACCACTCAAACGTCCGTCCTAAATACCTATTATACCGTTGTACGTCCAGCTACGCGCGGCGCTGATTCGGTTGGTGCCGCACTCGCATGTTGAAACAAAAAACCTTAATAGCTTCTCATCTATAATACCTACAGTAAAGACTAATACTATGAAAAATTGCTTGAAGATTACACATTAAATCTATGTATTTTTTAAGAC
>DVZL01003738.1:0-13648 GCA_018236625.1 Lasaia peninsularis
GTCACGCAGTAAAAATATTTTCTTGGTAAAAGAAGTTTGTTTACAAAAATTATTGCTTCTCGTGACGGGAAGTATAAGTACCATATCATAATCTGACTCGCTCGAGTTAATCCTCAATTCACATCTTGGGCTCCCGGGCATTGGGCATCAGGAGAGCTATTCGCTTGTTCTTTGTTGTATTTTATAACGTAAAAAAACATGAAATTCATAAAAGAAAACGGCACATTATAGCTTGACGCCAGTGCGAACGCGGCTTTACAATCGGATCCAGAGATAAACTTTTAAGCGTTTTGGTAAAGAACAAACTCACCTGTAACCTAACATGAGCCTGCAGCCTATCCAGGAACTCCATTTGTTTAACAGGTCCCGTCACTATCGCGTAGTTCTCTTCCCCGGGGGTCATGGAAGCGGCTACCCTCAGCTGACTGAAGTCAACATCTGCAGTTAGATCTGACACACCAGGGTTTTCCAGTGGATCCACTACTTTATGCTTGTGGAAGGCCTGGAAATTACAAAGCACTGATAAAAAAGCCGTTCAGGTTGATAACGTAGTACCTACACATAATTAGATTGGACAATGGACATAAGGACCACAAGGCAGCGGCACGCCTACAACATCTATGGTGTCTGTAGGCTACACTCGTCTCTTACCATCAGGAGACTATACCAAAAAAATAAAAAAATATATCTAGTCAAAAAATAAAATCTTTATGACGTTCAAAAATGATACACTCGTAGTAAAGATATCATCGATTAGTCGACGATATCAGATCCCATGATATGACAGGTGACAATCGGGCACAAACCCAATCTCAGGCAATGTGGTGGTGCAATTTATTGTTATATCCGGTAATCGAACCCGGGACTTCCACTCGACTATAGAGGCATTATGAAGTTGAATTATGAAGTACATATTTTACACTAAATATACCCGAAAAGTATCCCCCTTCTCTCCATTATGCCCGTAGTCAGCAATGAGCGCCAGTCCTCCGTATTGGTCCACTCGACAAGCCAGCTGTCTAGCAATTCCCAGGGCTCGAGGACTGATCTCCAACTCTGTCCTGTCCCCCGCGTTCAGCGGCGGACGCACCAGTACTCGGACCGATTGGGTCTCGTTAGCTGATATTCTGTAGTATAATTTTTGAGATTCATCTAAATCTATTAGTAGTTCACGCCAGCCATTTTCTGTTTTCTAAAAATATATAAATGCAAATCACAAAGTTTCATTTGCTTTTAATGTGGATTAATTCGGTCCTACACTTTCTTACTCATTATATAAACAATAATAATAAATAAATATCCCTGGACAAATCTCACAAATTGATCTAAACCCAAAGTAAGCAAATTATATGTTTGTGATATGGTTGCCAGAGAACGATATTAATGCACAAAAATTCTTAAATAGATACCAGAATAAATTTAATGAACATCCTGATCCGGAAATACAAAATTACTGATTGTCACAATCTTTTGCCACAGTGGGCGTCTAGCTATCTCTTATAGTATTTATATAAATAAATCTACTTTCTTTATTTTTTTCCTCATATAACTATAATTCATATGAACATTTTAAAAAATCTTGTTCACAATTTTTGTTGATTTGTTTAAGGCATATAAACCTACCACAGGCGCCAGACTCCCATAATTCTAAACAAGTTCTAGATAAAATATTATGTTAAATTTTACCTTGTGACATGTAACAATATTACCTACACTATGTTGATCTAATATCTTGTTGGTAATATTGTGATTAGTAAATAAATGATTCATTATTATTATTTATGAGTGTAAACATACCTCAAATTTGTGAATTGGTAGCACATCAAAAAACTCATGTGCAATGTACCAAGAGAAGTTGTTGGGGACCTTCTTCAAGTCATTATACCAGTAAACCTTAATACCACTGACCGTTTCTCCCTGAAATGCAGACAAATACATATCTGTAATATTTAAAAAGTCCAGTGAGTCACAATATAGACACAAAAGAAAAGAAAGAAGAAGGACTGATGACACAGCACAATGTGTTTTTTTTTATAAATACCCTTGGACAAATTACACAGTGATTTAATAATAATATATGTGCTTCTGTTATGTTAGTCAGTCAACAATACTAATACATAGAAATACTTAAATAAATATAACAAACATCCAGACCTGGAAATACACTTCATGTTCATCACACAAATGCCTAACCCTTACAGGAATAGAACCCGAGGCTCACAGTTGGTCAGCGGTGTTAGGAGTGAACACTAACTCCTCTACCAAAAAGGAGGTCAAAGTGTGTAATATTACATTATTGTCAAAGGTCAAAGTCAAAGTGTGTCATATTAACCCTTTCGAGTTTCGAGCTACTTTTGCCACAACTCGAAATCTATTAATTCTATAAATTAAATTTGTCACATTTAATTAAAAGCTTTGAGTTCATCCTGAATCTCACTGACTTCATAACAACTAAATCAACAATCTATAAGGGAGCTTATGCAGGTTCTCTGCAACAAAAAATACCCATAAAGCTTAAAGGTATTTGTACAAGAGACATGTGAAGGTACTTTTAACTAATACA
This sequence comes from Lasaia peninsularis, assembly GCA_018236625.1. Taxonomy (NCBI): domain Eukaryota; kingdom Metazoa; phylum Arthropoda; class Insecta; order Lepidoptera; family Riodinidae; genus Lasaia; species Lasaia peninsularis. The sequence continues at coordinate 2,564 of DVZL01003738.1, forward strand.
TACATAAATTAATGATACATACATACACATTAATAATCCATTCAAGAATTAATTTAATAAAGAATCAGATCTGGAAATTCAGACATTTATGTTCATCACACAATGAACTTTGATGTCATGATAAAAGTTAAATCTGAAGCTTAAATTACAGTTTCTTGGACTAACGTTCCTATACCACTAATAGGGAAATGTTAGGTTGAATACTTGTGAAATATATTTACAAATAACACAATATAATTTGAATTATAAATTTGTAACTCACTTCATGGCTGTGAGGGGAGTCTAAATCGGAGGCTTTATGTGAAACACAGAGTTTAGAAGCTTGGAGTTTCTGCATGGTCGATGAAATTTCCACCAGATGAATGCTAAGGTCCTTGGATTTGAAACCTTGTCGATTTAAAACCTAAAATTAAGTAAGAATATCAACCTATTGACTACTACTCACATCAGTTGTGCATATTAACCACAAAAATGTTAACTTTTTTTAATCAGTACATAGCTACTTAAGTGTCAAGCGAATAAATTACCTACACCAACCATAGATTTTTTGCTTGTACTGATTCTGAAACTATGCAGCAGATTTAATACTTTATTTTTGCATCTAATACAATGTAGAACTGACACAACTGCTGGGGAGTAGTATCATTATTATAAAGTTATAAAGAAACTCAATCTCTTTAGATTGAGATATTTCATTAAAAAACTGGTCTATTGCGAGATGAACTTGCAAGCAGAATTCCATACCATTGGTCAGGTAAGGTCTATGTATATTGGGAGCTTCTTTAAATACTCACTTAATTATATATAATTTGGTATTTGTTTTTATGGCAGGAATTGAATTGCATTATTTATGAAAACTTTAACTATCTAACTATAATGGATCACGAGATACATCCTGGCAATAGACAGACAAACGAACAACAGTCTTAGTAATAGGATCCTGTTTTTATCCTTTGGATATGGAATCCTAAAAATGATTTAAGATAAAAAAAAACTAACAGGGGACTGGAGTATAGCTATCTTAAAATTAGAGTTTATAAACATTGATGAGCTTTGAAGATTCTTTAAGCCAAAATAAGTTGAAGTGTAGACTGCTTAAGCACAAAATATATGTTAAAATATTTTTACAGTGTACAAGTGATAATTATTATTCTGTTAATGAAAAATTAACTTAAATAAAAAATAATATTGTCACACCTTTATCATCACCGCATGGATAGACTCGAGGTACATTTACATTCACGATTAGCAGACAGATAGCTAGTTCATCACCATATAGGGCAAAAATCAAAACTCAAAAAAACTTACTCTTAATATATCCACAAGTAATGTTCCATTACCGGGTCCTAATTCAACAATTTGTAACGGTTTGCCAGTACCCATTTTCTGCGTTTCAGCTAAAAACCACACACCAAGAATCTCACCAAACAACTGACTTATTTCAGGGGATGTTACGAAGTCTCCTGATACTGAAATAACATCTTTTTTCTCATAGTATCCTTCAGTGGGATTTGTAATAACGATGTGCATATATTCGGCCACAGTCAAAGGTCCATTTAGACGGATTTTCTCTTTAATAATATCCATAATGCTAGGAGCATTGGATAAATTTGGCATTTTTAACGATTTTGGATCCGGCCGCTTCACAACTTTGTAACCTTTATACCGCTTACATACATTAGCTATACTCAATCTATTTAACAGTCGAAATGAACTAAATGTATTCATATTTAAAGCTTCTAGTTACATTAAAATCAAAAACAAAGAACAGCTGACGGTCACAGCCCGATCAAATCAAAGCCTGAAATTAGTAAAAAGTAAAAACAGCTGATTCTGACACTAGAGTATGGAGGGTATAGGTAAGGAGTAACATCTGTATTAAGAAAATATGTCCGTCAAAATGGATAATTAGGGATGGCGCCAAATTCGAAAATACATTTCGCACGTGTAATCAAAGAGAAATAATCCGAAATTTATGATTTTTTTATGAGTTTTAATCATAAAACGTTATATTGCGACGATAAGAATAGGCACGCTCCGATTCTAGCTCGATTTGGTACTTCAATTAGCCTTTTTTCCAGGGAAGATTTAAAAAAGATCCGCTAGAGGCAGTACCGGCGGGCGCGTAATTGCTACGTTCACACCACAGTTCATACCATACACTGTAGATTCCACTAGCGCCAATCTGGAAGGTTTTTGAACTGTTATTTATAGCAACAGCAGGACACATTTTTAGCTATTCTCCTATAAGAGATGTTACTCCTTACCTATACCCTCCATACTTTTTAGGAATCAAAAGGTATCCGTGCCACCGGCATATGATCAAACTCACCTCTGTTATTTACTTTTATTATAAATGTTTACTACGCTTTTATATAAGTACCTTCTTACTTATAAAATCACACATATCCTGACATTACTTTTTATGAGGACTTAAGACTATTTTGAACTTGCAGAAAATCAACTTACGCCCATTCAAAATATTAAAAAATAAACAATAAAAACAAAAAAGTAAATGTTTTGGTTGGCAACACTGGTAGAAAATGTCTACCGTGGTTTTCTCTCAACTGATTAGCAATATTTTTATTACTGTATAATTTCAATATATTATTTTGTGTAACTGCTAGTATTTTAATATAGTTATAATACTCTAATTACTAAATAAATTGAAATTCCTTAGATTCCTAGTTTTTTCAAAAATTTCTAGTCTAATATTTTCACGCTGTTATGAAATGTCAAATTCCCAGTGGATTTGTGCCAATGACGGAGAAATTCATCAAATTGTGATATTTCGTGATGTGCGTAATATTTAAAACCTCTTTTGGATATAACTTTAGTGGTAATTAACATTTTCAAGTGATTTGGAGACTTGCTAACTGGTGTAGAACAAAGAGTTTCTGTTGGATGATTTAACAAATTTGAAGCAAGGTAATTTCATTGTTAGTACCTTTCGTCGCAATAAGTTTATTTATTTTTTATTTGACATCTAATTAATAATATAAAAAAATAGCCGTATATTTCGACATGTTAAATTTTACTTTATTAAAAAAATATGAACAATAATAATATAATTGATAAGTATTTATGTTAGAACCATTGCTATATTTTAGTCATTTGTTTCCATGAGGCTGGTTCTGTTGAGCGTTCCTCACTTGAAGTATGTTACTAATATGCATCTCAATTATTTGAGAAAATAACACTTGGCAGGCTACTTCCTTAGCCTGTCATGTAATGAGTCACAATAATTATAGAAAGGAAAATCTACATGATAATAAACAAATGAACTAACTACTAGCTATATATCTGGTCCCACACCAGCGCCGGGTTTTCCTGATGGTAAAAGTCAACAGTGGCCTATATATGCCATAGTTGATGTAGGTATTTACTTGCCCTTCTGCAGGGATGTTAGACCTAATGTGCTAGTATTATAGATCTAGTCTAAAATAATGTTGACTTATATATAATAAGATAACTAGTTTATAATATATTGTTTAATGAATAAATAAATATAAACTATATTTTGAAAGATTTGCACACCACATAGTGGTAGAATATGTTGATATAATTAAAAACTCTTGTTCTGTGACATCTTTTACACACAAATATTTGGAAAATAAATAATTTTCATTTTCATTAATACAGTCAATTACAATGGATAGGTATAATTACTGTTCGAAATCTAAGAAATATATATAAGTTGTGTGAATATTCTTACCCTAAACTAAGAAATTACTTTTGGGACTTCTGCGATTCAGTAATTTTTACAAGATTATAATTTTAGTTTTGTTAATAAATTTTTCTTTATCATCTTGTTGGATTCAGTAATAGATGCAACTACTTAACAAAAGCCCTCACAATTTTGAGGGTGTCATACCCAAAGGGTAAAAATGGAACCATAGTACTAAGATTTTGTTATCTGTATATCTGTCACCAAGCTGAATCTCATGAACTGTGACAGAAAGACTTGACTTTTATCGGAACAATCAATTTCTGTTGCTACTATAACAATAGATACTAAAATATAGAATGAAGTAAATATTTAAAGGAGCTTTCATACACTGAACAACCCAATCCAACCAATAGATGTCACTATCCATATTTAGAATGTGGTATAGATGATAAATAGTTGATCTTAATGATTTGGTTGATGATAAATAATTGACAATCCCATTTGTTTTCCGAGAACAGCCTTAATTGATTAATTCCTACTGATTTTCTTTTTTGTATTTATTGTAAGTTTGGAAACAGAAATATATAATCTGTGAAAACTACAATGGTCTTGCTATCATGCTTCATAAGACATAGCTTGTTGACTGATAGATAGAAAGAAAGTGGAGTCTTAGTAATAGCCTCAATTTACTTTGATAAATGAAATAAAACTTGTGTAATATCATCCTTGCAAATAATCTAAGCTAGTTGAAGGTCATAATAACAAAAAAGTTTTATGTTAGTAGCAATAAAAATTATCAACACTTACCATATAATTGCTAATGAGTGTTACTTATGGATAAAAAATTACTGTTTGATTTTTCTTACTGAAATTTAAGGTTCTAAGTGAATGTAACTTTTAGATGTTGCTTTCGACTAAGAAATTTGTTTTTCTCAATACGGTGAATAAGCACGACTTTAGTGGTCTGAGACAACTGCCAACTATAGATAACATAGGTGTATATAGAGCAGTCAGAATAGTAAACCATGTATAGATGACTACTGGCTACATAATCCTCTAGTAACAAATTAGCACAGCAGGAACCTGATCCTGAATTTAGATAAGTGGCTGCACAGTTCTTATGTCCTAGTTATGACTGCCTACATTAATTTTAATGTTATCCAGAAACCGCGGTCATCACATTCCTGCAATGAAATATCTAATTGAAATTTGTAAATAAATATAGTATGCCTATAGTTATTCCTAAAAGGACAGGCAAAGGAACATGATCATCCATGATTTGTTGACGATATGAGCAAATGATAATATATATAGAGGTGGCAAGACTACCGCCATATCTGGCGCAAGCCAATCTCAGACAACATTATGTTTTTTAGATAAACTAAAAGAACAACCCTCCTTCTGGTAAATCAAACTAAAAATTTAAGAATTAATAAAATATAATAAGGAAATAAACAATTTTACACATAAAGATAACAGTTCAAAACTATGTAAATCAATTAATTAAAATTTACATAATTCAACTTTTTATTTTTACAATTGGCTTGTCAGTGTAGTGAATTTAATTATAATAATGTGAATTATACAATATATAAGTTCATTAATAATGCTTTTGACTGTGTTGTGTGTGGATACGTGTTAATTTTTTGGGAATGGAGAAACAATGATTTTTTTATGAGAAATGACAGCAAACAAGCACAAGGGTCCCCTGATAGTAAGAGAGAACTGAGCCCTATAAACACCATAAATGTTGTAGCAGCTTCATTGCCTGAAGTCGGGCTGTTAGATCTGTTATGTGCAAGTCTACTGGCAACCCTACCCTCTGGAACTCTGAACATAGCAATGTGATTATGGTAGCCGGAATAGAAAGGCGGTGAATCCCTGATGAGTTGCCGCACAGCACTCTATTACATGTTAGAATTGACCCAGTTCACCTATGCTCGCCTCTTATGAGCTGCCTAATAGGGAGGCAGATGGTCTATTCTACACAGGGGATCCGGACCAACAATTTTAATATTAATTAGCAATAAAATAGAACTATATCAAAATTTACATTCCTCAATTAAATTGCTTATACTTTATCCCAGGGTGGTGTTAAGAGTATATGGTGTGTTTATAAGAAGAGAATAATGAATGTCAAGAAAGCTAGGCAAGTATATAGGAAACATGACATTTGGACCTCAATAGTCTTTGGACTATTACTATACTACTATTGAATTCTGCAAGGGACTTGGAGTGAAGATATGTATGTCGAAATTGATACAGTAATTTTTCCTTCGATTTTTTGGGCTTAGAAGTGTTGCCGCTAATGTTTTTTTCTACAATAGCAAACATACAGACTCGGCTTTTTCATAACTTTTCTAATATACGCATGGTAAGAATGTAAAACAGTATTAGCCATAGCCTTGCTAGTTGCTATCAAACACCTTTTCTCCAATGATTGCAAAACATAAGAAACTTTCATAACAATAAGTGAGGTTAGATGTCAATATTGTGAAATTTGTTTTCAGACAACTATACCTAAACCTAACCTATTACAAAGCCTTTGTTTTTGTTCCAGACGGAATTAAGTGGTGATCAACAATGAGTTCGCCACCACCTGTGCAGTTAGAAGTGGAAGTGGGTGATGAGCCCATGGAAGAAGACGCCAACGACATAACACCGGCTGATGTTTGGGCAATGTAAGTTTTAAACTAATAGTTTGCTTTACTTTGGTGTTAGTTTTTTTTTATTTAAGAGAGTGCATGAATGGTTAGGCTAAGATGGCGAAATTATTAGGGTTAAATTGTTGCCATTTTGGCGATGGAACATTTATACATTTCTACTGGCAACACCTAGTATCTCTGACATAGCTAATATAATAAAAATATACGATATGCTCCGCAGAGCTGTAGGGTACCACGAAGCCTCAATGGGGGCTCCGCTATTATAAAGGAAAACTTTAACAAAGATCAGCAATTGATGTTTGCATTCAATTTTAGCAATCGCTTGCTGGCTATTGTTAGATATGTACACTCAGTTACCTTACTATTTCATTGGCCCTATTTATATTAGATGCGATTATTAATAAGGTATGTGGTGATGTACGGAACCCTCGATTACAATTATTATGATATTAATTGTAATCGAGGGTTCCGTGAAGTACGAGTTCCATGATGATATGTTATTTGATGTTTATTAATCTTTTTTAAATATTATAAAGGCGGAAGTATAGTATAGTGTAATAGTTATGTTCTGTTTCCACGATTGACCAATGTAATCGATAAGAACTTGGAGGAATACATAGACTACTTCTATCCCGGTATCTGAAAACGTTCCTGGAGAAGCTAAGACACTTTAAGCCGCGAATCTCGTTTCATGAAGTTTGTGATTGAACTGTTTCGAAACACGTTTTTCTGCTATTTTTGTAGATAATCGGAACCCTTACTGTGCGAGCCCGTTTCGCACATAACTGTGTTTTTTTATGATATTTTTCTCACTATATATTAGTACATAGTTTCAATAACAAAAGTACATAGTTTGGTATACAGTTGAACGAAGTTTCCCGGTTCAGCTAGTGTTATTATTGAGTGTATTACAGATTAATTCAATTATTATATCGTTGAAAGTCATTCTATTCCATGAACAGCATCTCATTGTAATAAACTTTCGATTTTGATAAGTGTTCTACATTTTAAAGCAATTGAAAGTAACTCTTAACTTGTAAAATTTAAGGTCGTGTTTAGAAAGCCACGTATGTGTGGTTGATCGATTGTTTTGTTTTGAGATTACGATCGATAATATCTAGACTCCTATCAAACATTCACCTTGGTCTGGTCTTGGTCTTGTGTGTAGAGGACGATATGTTAATGCACATGGCGTCTACACATCATAGCCTTATCCGTTTTTATATCAGACTAGTTGTACCAGCGACTCGGCCCGCTTTCGAATTTAATCTAATAAAAATAGCCTAAGTTACACCTTATTACATCAGATATATTCTGCTAGTGAAAATTTCGACAAAATCGAATTAGCAGTTCCAGAGATAAGCAGGAACAAACAGAGAGACAAAATTGTGAAAAATGATATTTTAGTATATCTACCGTATATATATATGCATATAATATATGTATTTAGTAAAAAGTGGTTATTTTATTATTAAAAATTTTAATTTAATTTAATTGTATATGTCATGTACCTACAAAAAAGGCCTTTTCACCAATTTTGTGTGACGAAAATATTATTTCTGATTTCTGACTGTCGGTATTCTCGTATCTCATCATCCACCCAGACTGAACCTCGGCTAGTATTGTATACACTAGCCGAGGTTCGGCCTGGCAAAAGTCAATAGTGCGGTCGTTGTAGCTCCGTTACTTAAAAATTAGCAATTATGGTCTAAGATCCGAACTTAAGCAGATTTTCACCAAGCTGATAATAGAATAAAACTTATTTTATAATAAATTTAGTATATTAGAGAATATATTTAAAATGAGTTGCCAAAAAAAAACCTGAACCCCCCCTTCCATAGTTTACGTGCCGAGCATGTGCCTCATTTTGCCATTATTCAAGGCCCCAGCAGAGACGACTGCAATGTTCGATCCTTTATTATTACACAGTATATCCGGGGTAGGGATCTCTCTCTCTCTCTCTCTCTCTCGTTTTTACACGCATCGAAATTTAAATCTTTAAAATTCGCAAACCTCTATTAGGACCATTTTTTTTCAGAAAACCCTATATCGACGTGTTAATAATAAAACAGCGCTTATCCGGATATATAATTTTTTTTTCAATTATCATAACAAACATTAAACATTAGATAAGACATCATTTTTTTTTAAATATTTAGTCCAGGTTTTTTTATGGCAACCCATTTTTAATATATTCTCTAATATACTAAATTTATTATAAAATAAGTTTTATTATATTATCAGCTCGGTGAAAATCTGCTTAAGTTCGGATCTTCTATTATCACTTAAGGTGGGAAAACTCATTGATACATGGCGGGATTCGAACCTGGACTACTGAAATTGAAGTTCTGAGCGCGTACCACTAAGCCACCAAGGATTTTAATGATTTGTTTCCAATAAAATCATAATAAGTAATCATAATATTGATCTGTCCGAGAATAACACTGTCTACGTGTTTATTGCTCCGGCCACCGACTTTATGATCTCAACAATGTTCCGTGTCCTCGTGCGCACACACCGTCGTAAACATTATTTATGTATGCATGTATGTACTACAATGAGTTATAGCCTAAACTGATCATTTTGTGTGTATGAATAGCTGAAATGTTAGAATAGAATCGCTGTGCCGTCCTACTTTTCTTAGCTCTATGCCGTTTTAATCTAGGCGGTAACTAGACACAGAGCGATTGTCATCTGACGTATTGTGCCATCCAGAAGGAAAACAAGGCCCAATCTTTGATTAGGTGAAAATCGATTATACGAATCGGGTTTCCTGGCGATGTTTACACTTACCGTAAAAGCATTCAGAAATGTGCAAAATTTAGACTAAATTCAACAGTATATATCAGGGTACGAACCCGAAGTACCGAAACGTAAGTCTGAAACCCTAACTACTAGAGCACCGAGGCTTCGCAATTGTTTTCTATTATTCTACGTATATCGGATCTCTTTTATCGGATAAAATATAGTGATAGCCCAGATCATAATCAATGAGTATACTAAATGTCATCCAACTACGTTCAGCTTTTTCAGAGCGGAAGATTAAGAAACAATATTTTATAACTCCTAAACTTTAGTATTCATATTTCATATTAGTGACCAAAAATGTATTTAATTAGATAACTTAGGTGTATGTATATAGATAGGGCTTCATAAACGTATTATCTGTAAGTCAAAATATGATCAGGGTGTTTTGGAACTGGCTGTGCCAAGGGTCACGATTCCTACATATTTGCTTAGCTTTTTACATATTCATACAAACGCTCCGAAAAATTGACAACCACTCTCGGATGACAAAATGAGGCAGATGAATTCTGTGAAGTAATCTTTACTCGAAAAAAAGAGTAGAAGATTTGCTTCAATGATTAAATGCGACGTCGCACCGCATTGTTATGTACGAGCCCTTAAAGCGGCTATTAGTATTGCTTTTCTTAAAAACTTTTAAATGGGATGCATTTTTAAACATATCGAGATTTAACCGAGCCGTCTGTACCGGATCTGCTCGGGGTTCTCGTCTAGACTTGGATAAATTATTGTAATTGTTGTATTGGAAAGTTTTAATTGGTGTGTATCGAAACACAATACGTCTCTACGTTGCTGCGAGTTTTTAGAATCTTATGTAGAGATTTTTGAAGGGCATTTAATATTATTTATTTTATTATAATAATTATTTTTTAAACTTCATTATAATATTTTGTAAAAATGATCATTTCATTCTCATGTGAAAATGACCAAAAAGTAATGTTGATCAGTAACGTATGTTCGTATTTAATACTGGCACTAAACTCACTCAAACATTTATATACATTTAAATATTATTACTTACCTATAAATTATATTATTACTAGTATTGTTTGATTATGTCGCCTAAAGGGAGAGGAAATAAAATTTATTATCATCCTTATTATTGTCGTTGAAACCTATTTCTAATACATGTTATAAAAAAAGATAAGTTTAATGCATCAGGCACTCTTAACCTGCCTATACCGGGGCCAAAAAAAAAAAACACAAAATGGGGCGTGAAAAAAAAAAATGATTAGAAGGGCTACATCTAAATATTTTTCTTCATTATATTTTTATAAGGATATAGAGTCATATCATTCAGCCGAAAGTTATGGTTATTTAGAAATATTTTTTTTAAAGACAACACGCGAACAAGCACTCGGCTCCTAATAGTAAGAGACAACCGTGATCTATAGACATAATAGATATAATAATAGATGATGAACCTAATATACACGTCTACCGGATACTCTACCCTCCAAACTGGAACACAACGATTTCATGGATGGCGGCAGGAATAAGTAGCAGTGCGAGATGCTGCACAGTATAGCACTGCACTGAGTTGTGTGTGTTCGCCTCTTACGAGCCACCTGGAAGGGCGGCAGATGGTCTATTCGACACAAGGAACTCGGACCAACACAGGGAAAATTGATTGACGAAATTAACTAATTATGTCGAAAAGACAGGCCATATATTCTCACTCATAAGACTGTACCTACAAGGAAAACTCACTTGCAGTGTTATTTCATAAGGATAATTGTAGTAGTATTTGTTTTACGTCCTGCACGTGTTCCTTGAATGAAGGAAATTATGATATGAATATATTAAAATGTATATTTTGTCATGGAAATTCCATAATGCGTGCTATTTAAGGCTGCGGTTTTATTTCGATACTAGCTGTGGCCGCGACTTCGTCCGCGTGGAATAGTTTATTTGGGCATCATTTATTTTTGCAAACAACCTCCT
>DVZL01003739.1:0-13648 GCA_018236625.1 Lasaia peninsularis
ATATAGACACCACAACATCAATATCAAACACATATCTTCAAGCCAGGTCCCTTGCGGGGTAGACAGAGTGTATAGAATGCCAAATGTCGTGATCGTGACAGGGATCGTGATCCCTATATACCTACCTAGCTTCCTCCACGTCGTAGAATGTCTACTTAGGTCTCCCCGGATACCTACATCCATCCACTTTCGCATTGTATATCTGCTTTGCCAATCTTTCGTCTTTCATTCTTTCAACTATAACTCTTACATCCGTTCTGTTTTATCTGTTTCGAACACTATTATTTTGGTTTTCATCACGTTCAAATATATAAGCTACTTTCTTTACAGTCGTCTTTCATAACTTTAATGATGAGGAGCACAAAATTACAGCATTATCTGCATAAAGCAGGCAGTTCACCACCATAATATATATATACCGAAACTAAAAATGTTTTAAAAAAAATGGTTCATTTCGAAAAGCTTTTAGGTATATAAGATGACTGATGACGATTTTTTTTAATAAAAATTAAATTAAAATACTAAATGGAATTATAAATTATTTTGTTGGTAATTACTATAACCTATTCTGCTTTAGGCTTACCCACCAAATCGGAAGCCGATACTGACGAGCACTAATGCCACTGGGATCTTCTAGAATAATTCCTTTTAATTACTTACTATTAATCTAGACTAGGGGTGGGCAAATATTTTGCTAGTCAGGCCACATTGCAGATGAAAATTTGACCACGGACCAAACACTTTCCTTTTTAATTTACTAAACTTAAAACTATTTTTTTGCTAAAGATGTCAATTAATAAATTTCAATTGAAAATTAAAATAAAAAATTGTTTATGCACCATTTTTGTTAGACAAAAGTTCATATTTGTGTTTTTAATAATAATTATTATATACAATGCTTCAGAGGCCAGACAAAATTTACCGCGGGCCGCCATTTGCCCTGGTCTGATCTAGACAAATCAAAATTCCGAAAACACCACTTAGAAACTTCTAGAATTTCAACATCGGGGAATCAAACCCCACTGACCCTCCATTGTAATAGTGTCTGTAAGTTAGTCGAAACCCTCCCTTTGCATAATAAATTAACACCCAAATAAGTGGGTCTATAATAATTATAACTTATGTTTAAGTTACGAGTGTGCCTTCTCTTCTAGGGACTTTAAGTTTTAATATATTCTAAAAAAGTATATTTACGCCCACATCCATGAATGTGTAGGCAGAGGTATATGTCACTCACGCTATATACAGCCAAAACTATTGGGTCCCATGTAGTGAAAGGTAGCAAGTTCGTCGCCAAACGCATAAACCCCGGGTTTCCTCACGATGTTTTCCTTCACCATAAGAGCACTCATAAAATGCTATTAAAAAAAGTACCTTCACGCCTTTATCTCTCAAGAGGTAGGCAGAGGTGTGCTAGTATATCCACGACTCGTAAGTCCAGTTGATATGCTAGAACACCCTCTACTAGCTTAGGTACTAGGGCCCATAATGTGGCAGGTCTATCGCCACTTCGGGTACCTTCCAATCCCGGGCAATAATGTAATTTTTGCTCAGAATTATATGAAAAACATTTAAGAAAAGTTGCCCGACCTGGGAATTAAACCAGGGACCCCATGCAGCTAACGGTTTGAACAGGTGACAACCGTACCGTTACACCACAGAGGCGAGGTCACAGAGTAAGGAAATGCATAAAGTAAGAAAAACTAATGTGCACATGGCGATTTTTGAACTTTGACTACCACTAAGCCACCGAGGTATCATGAAAGAGCTTCCTGACTATCCTGGTAATAAAACTCCAACCAGATAATTTTCTAAGCCGGAAACTACGCAGCCAGTGTATTGAACACTGTAATAATATTTGAAAGTGGCAGACAAAACATTTCTTACCATTGAGACGAGCCTAAATAAATATTATAATATGCTTTGCCCATTATGATGAAGTCTTGCAAAAACTAAAGTATAAAATTACCCTGGTAAGTTTTGGGACACGAAACGCCGGCGCCATTTTTTTTTGACATAATACGGGGATGAGAAACAACTGGATCCTTTAACCGATTGCAAAAATGGCAATTATTTTTGACGTATTTATGTAGAATATTTAAATAGCTGGTATTGAAGGTATTCAGTTAGACTTTCGAATTTCATTTGAAAATAGATTTTTTTTAAATAACAATTTATAAATAGGTAATATTATAATAAGTGAAACAGTACACTTTAGTGTATTCTTATTTTAAATGGAGTTTCACCAAATAACAATAATGGAAAGTTTTCTATATAGAGGCAAGCGAATACGCCCGAGTATTTAGCCCTATTATTATTCAGTTCTTACAAAAGTAATAAAATCCGGTATTTCACCTTTTGGTGGTTACATTTTGAAGGCTTTTCTTGGTCGCCAAAGCCATGAGAAGAATACGCGGGTAAATTTTTAATTGCTATCTCTAAGCCTGTACAAACATACATAGATAGATAAACAATTAGAAATAGATTATTTTTGCTAGTGCTTAAAAGTTTACAATTTGTAAAATGCTATTTTTTTAAATATTTCAATATGTTATGTATTTGTCAAAACATTCAGTGTTGCCAATTAAGGCTTTTGAGTTTCGTTTGATAATTGCAGTTTTATTTTTTTATTTAGATATCTAGATCAGGATCACTAAATCTCAGCACAAGCTGTGGCGAGAAAATTTAAAATTAAAATAATTTTCTATTTAGGGTGAGTTCGGTTGAATACGGAACAGAGATTAAATTAAACGGGTCTTGAGTTACCGTACGGGGCAACGGATGCGCCGGCGCCGATGTTGCCAGTTGGTGCTTGTCAGTACAGAAAGATGTTTTGGTGTAAGTCATAAGATTTTTTAACGCTATTTCGTAAATAGTATATGACTTTTAAAACAGTTTTTGGCGGGATCAACAGAAAAAAATAGATGCAATTTTTCACAACTATCTACTGGATTTCGTGTACGAATTGTGTAAAATTAGCCAATTTTACGGGCATTTTGTATAATTTTGTTTCTTTAAGGTCCACAGGTGTAGTAGGTATTAATGTGAAGAAATTAGTGTACAGTGTATTTTAGTTAAGGATATCACCGCTTTACCCAAAAGACTCAGTCATAACATTATAACGATTTATAATAAATTAATAAACTTGACTAATGACAACTGCTTACGCCCATGCTAAATATCAAAAAAGAAAAGAGGTTAACGTAAACGACCTTTAACGTTAACCTCTCGATTCTTAGGCGACCGACGAACCGTGAGGCTCAGGTTTGATTCCCGACGGGGCAGGTATTTGTGTCATGAACATAGATATCTGTATTTCCGGATCTAAGTGCTTATTATATTTATTCTTAATTTTTTATGTATCATTGTTCTTGACTAACACTCATGGCACAAGCAGATGATTTGCTTACTTTGGGACTAGATCAATTTGTGTAATTTGTCTATATATATTATTATTTTCTACCTTTACATATTATTTAAAAAATACTTAAATTATCGTTATACCCTGTAACTTGTACCACATTGTGTGTTAGTAACACGATCAGCTAGGTCGGGAGGTGATCGCTTGTCTGAAGTCACTCATGACACGGCTGGAATGAACTGCTAAACGCAATGTCAACACATCACGGCTAAATATAATCTGTGAACATATGCACAATTATGACATATCCACCCTTGTCACTTACATATGACTTTTTAAAGTAGCGCCAATTTAATACGTCACTTTTGACATTTCTTCAATATTGGAATATAAATAGCAGATAGATAAAAACACAGTATGATCTAAATCTAAAATAAAACTGTTCTCAATTGTCTCTTGTCTAATAATTAATACGAGATAAATAATAAACCAAAAATATTTAAGATTATTATTATTAGGGCCTCGTTAGCGTAAGTGTTGCGCGCTTTGGACTTCCATTTCGGTAGTTCAGTACCATGCACGAATTAATTTTTCTAACCAAATACATTTTCTAAGTGCTCTTACGGTGAAGGAAACATCGTGAATAAACCCGAGATTTGTGCCCGATCTGGCGACGGACTTGCCACCTGTCAGATAATGGAATCTAATACCGTCGACTAATCGTTGGGAGGTACATTTTTTATTTTATTTTTTATTAAAAAAAATGTAGTTTTAGCTGTTTCTCGCGGCTTCATTCCCGTGGTCATGTAATTAAACTCTATCGCGAAAACTTGTTGAAATAGGCTAAATCTTACTCCCAGTCCTAGTTCTCGTACCAAACATCATCGCAATCGGCTATTTTTTAAGTAAACGAACTCCTATTAAGATCTCGTAGCTTTAGGGTTAGAATTTTTCAAAAATAAATTCTTACAATACGTATTAGGTACCTATACTTAACCAAATTAAAACTTAGCATAGTTTGTAGAGCTGTGTCGACAGATCAGTCACTCACAGTTTTATATAAGTATTTATCTATTGTGCATATAACGCTACACATAAATTTGGCTATATTCATTGAATAAAGTAAATACAAATCACTTCATTTCCTCTTATTTAAGAGTTAGAGTTATTTTTTGAGAAAACAGATACGCTAGCTAATGGGCTGCTTGATACAACATTCCTCATGGACATATTCAGTAATAACAGTGATTCCCAAAGTGCTACAGATGGACCCCCAGGGGTCCACAAGGCACTCAACGGCTACCTAACTACGTTAACTTGAGGCTTACCCACGACGCCATTTCACATTTTAGACGACTTTTGGGAATATGGTAGAAATGTAGCAGTAGCGGGTCCGCCACGAGAAAAATAGTTTGGAAACCTCTGAATACCTTATAAAAATGAGCTTCTAATGCGTTGTCCGCTCAAGGAGTTTATTGACCCAATGTATAATAAGGAATATAGAGTATAACATACTAAAATTGATGACTATTAGCAAACCAACAACAAATTAACAGTTATTTCCAACCTAACTAAATTCCGATTTCAATTATCTACAATAAATAATTCCGCGTAGAATTAGCAGGCCCCAAATACGCTAATCTATGTTATTATTAATTCAATTACCCGAAACAGCAGCGAATTTGTAATGGAAATGGGCAAATCTAGCGCGGTGTTGCCAGTACTAATGAACGGACGTCAAACACAAATTACTGGTAATTCTAGCAAACACTCCAAGTACTGGCTGGTCATCTGGCAATAAACCCTTCGGTGTTTGCACGGCCATGGGTCGGTGCGGCCCCGCTGATGAATTATTCATACGTTGCGACAGCTAATTGTAATGAAATTTAAGCATCCCTCTCCCCCCTTCCTACCCCTCGCTGAATAAAAGTTGGCTTACATTTACTTTGTTCAAGAAAGTATTTTCTGATATACTTATGTTAAACAGAAAAACCAAATCAAGCTTTTAATACACACATACAAATCTTCGCGTCAGTTCCCTTTCAGGGGAGTTTAAATTATCATTTATATTGGAAACGAGTACAATATACTTTTAATTTGTACGACAAATAGACGTGTTTATAGTAAAATTATTACATAAAGACATTATTACTTAACAGCGGAGTTAATTAACAATAAAACATTCAGCTTTAATTATTGGTAGGTATTCTTAAATTCTAGTCTGACAATGGTTAATCTCATTAAGGAATGTAGATTTTAAAATTACATACTCATGTGCCAATTCAATTATAATATTTTACAAAAAAGACAACGAAAATGGAACTGTCCGACACAAATATATTTATTATTTTATTATTTATTGCCTACGGTAGCACAACTATAACTAGTAAAATATTAAATTGTATGCACAATGATTATAGTGTAGTAATTATTTATTAATAACTAATAAGGTATATATGATATTGTAGCTTCATCCATGTTTAAAAGTGATTTTCGCGAGAACTCGCTGAAATATCGGAAAAAGTAAGAGTTTTAAAGAAGTACATATAATTTGAAATTGATATAATCAATAGTGATTTAAATATAAAAGTATGTAAGGATATTTCGTGTATATTAGACGTGAGAAGGACATAGGATAAATACGACATAGGACGAAGAAAATAATATCTTACTCCATTCTCCTCGGCTTGACCGATTATCGTGAAATTTTGTGAACATATTGAGTAGGTCTGAGTATCGGAAAACATATATTTTTAATAGCCCTAAGTGCGAGTGCTACAAAGTTCGCCGGGTCAGATAGTATATTTGTATAATCATGACCGTGAGCACTGGATACTTTTGCCTACCCTTAAGGGACTAAGCGTAGTTTTAATGTTGATTACAGTAGACTGTTTTAGACAAGTAAACAGGAGCTGCTCACAAAAAAGCGTCCATGTAAACCTTATTTTATATCAAGCGTTAGAGAGCGAGCGAGTCTTATTATTTTATTAGTTCACGCGCGATTTAATCACGATTGTTGGTTTTGGTAAGTTAATAAGCGGGAACGGGTTGGAGCCCCCGCAAAAATATGCGCAGATCTCGGAAGCGAGGGTTCGCGATTCAGTTTTACAAGTGATGCGTTGGATACCAGCTTTTAGCATACGTTTATGATAATATAACTCGTCGACTGATGGAACGTATTGACGTTTGATGTTAATACACATTGAGATAAATGTACCTATATTTACTCGCTATCCTAACTCTAAAGAGCTCATGACTTTTACTTGTGTTCTTGACATTTCAGTTCTGTCGTAACGTATTATTTCACCAGTTTAAAATGATTAAAATATAGTTATAGATAGCTCAAATATATACCTAGGCAACAAATGCCACACCCTCATTAATATAAGGGACCAAGTAAACATTTTTGTAAACTGTGATTTTAAATGCTAAGAAAGAGAAATCTCCCAAAGTTCACAATCATGACTTAAATAATAAGAGTGTTATTTGAAAAATAGTAGGAATCCAGAACCTTTAAACGCCATTTACCAAAAACTACTTTTTTGAATTATGCCCTTATATTAGGCTGCGATATACCTACATACCCAAGTCATAGAGTAAAGTCATAGTCATAGACTAGGTAACAGGGACCGAATAATTATAGACGAATAAAAAAGGATAAGACGGTTAAACAAAGATATTAAATACTAGCAGCAGTTTTGTGTGATTTAACCTTAATAAATTTGTTTCTTCTAGAATTACGTATCATTTTGTTTATTTTTAGTACATTTTTAAATTTAAAAAGGATTTTTTTAAGATTTTGTTTTTTGCAACAGTATAAACTAAAAAAGGTGTATTAAAAAATCACAAAGTTCATTGTTAGCTTTGTAAATTTTTTATATCGAATCGATTTATCGTTTTGACAGTCGTATCTACCTACCTGTTAACAAGTAAAAATATTTATCTTTTAAGTTATCTTTATTGTATTAACTTATTGAAAGTGATTGTTTACTTACCTACGTAATTAGCATTTGTATGTCTAAATAGTCTATAAATAAAAAATGCGAAGCTCCTCGTAAATCAATAGAGCAATGCTTTCCCGGAAATTACTTAGCCTAAGCCGCTATTACATGAGAAAAAACCTTATCGGGGGACATTTTGAATACTCAAAAGACATCTCAGGGAGATTGTAACAATAGATACTATTCAATAGGGGTGTCGTCAGCCGTTTTTTCAATACAAACAAACAATTTTATGTTTTCACGTGAAATACGGGCACTGTGGTATTTTAGACCTTGTGTTGGTGTTGACAGGGTTGGATATTGATAATCTTGGATTGATTTATAATTTTGCGGTTAGTAATTTCGAGTAGAGTGGGGTGTTATCAGTCGTTTTGTGTCCATCTATTTACTAATGACTTCCTGCGTCAGGTGGAGGGTTTTAGAATATTTTTTGTATTTGCTCGGGTTCGGTCGAGGCGGCCATTTTAACGGTTGCGACTTTACGCGAGTAGGTACTGTTTGGGTGATTGCTTTTTAATAGTAAATTTCACTGATTAATGACTTGGGGCAGGCAAATGGCGGAATAATTTGTCTTATTGTTTGATTAATAGAAGTTTCATACCGCGGTATCAACTTGTTCTTGGTTTTTAAATGTGAAATACCAGATTAGAAAAGTCAGTTTTATTGTATACTATTTACCTATATATAGCATAATTGTATACTTCCCGTCATGAGAAGCTATAATTTTAAGAATAAATACTTTTTTCCTTTGACCCAAATGTTGGGAACTTCGAAACGTTTGCTTACATAATTTATACCTTCTCGTGATAGATAGTATAGATATATAAATTCTCCTCCCTGTCTAATATAATAATATATTAAATAAAATCTTTAGTTTCTAAAGTATAACGAATATATATTCATGATAATTTAAATACCATGATATATCTGCGTGCAGTATTTCACTGACTTATACTTAGTCATAAAAATTGATTGCCTTGAAGAGGTCACCGAATTAACGATTTTTAGTATTTAAATGTTGTCGTGATGAAATTCATATTTTGTAAGTTTCTCAGCATTAAAGCAATGTAACGTGCCATTCTCTGGGGTCAAGAGCGTTAATATTAAAAAAAATATTGTATACAAATTCAGTTTTACTTACAAATGCTAATCAACTCTGTGAATAATATTTTCTCAGTGCGTCGACGAGTCTAACTCACACTTACACATTTTTCTCTCAATCTAAGCTATAATTATAGTGGGACATTTATTGAACTTACGCCAGTCAAAAACACAACATGAAAATAAACGAACCCTAAAAAATAGTACACTATATAACAAGAAACAAAGATAATATATAATTTCAGCTAATTTTGACATAGCCTTACTAATGCAGTTCATACACAATATCAATTACCGAGCAACGCAACACAAAATACCACTTTAACACAATCACATAAAAAACAATTTCCTTTAGTCATCAATAGAATAGGGATATCGCTTACAAAAGTTCCCACAAAGGAAGATCGATTTTCAACGTTATTTGTACAGACATAGAGTTGAATTTAAATTGTGTTTTGTGTTGAAGAAGCAAGGTATCAATTACAGGATTGGCTGGTGGTGACTCCGCCCCAGCTGGAGATTACCAACACCTACCATCCACCCACCACATCAATATATAATGGACAGATTTGTAACGGCATCTAATAAAACAAGTCTACAGTATTATTCTGAGAAGCATTAGGTACATTGCCCCGGATTGGAATGTTCCCGGGGTGACAATAGGCTTGCCACCTATCACATCCGAACCTTGGCTAAGAAATACACATCGCCTATAGGTGCAAATGGTGCGTTGTCAGCCTGAAGCTGGGATTGTAAGCCCTTCGCGTGAGTAAGTGTACCTACCGGCTACCCTACCCTCCAAACCAGAACACGACAATTGCGAGCACTGACGCTATCGTGGTAGGAATACGTAAGGCGGTGGTACCAATCCGGGCGGGTCGTTACAAGACTCTACCACCTAGTCAATGTCACGGTGTTGGTAACAATAGATTATTCTAGTATATCTACTGAACTTATAAGTTGTGGATATACTAGCACACCTCTGACTATCCTTCGAGGATAATAGGCGTGAAGGTACTTTTAAGTCTACAAATATATGGCGTTGTTGCACATTATGTAATATTCAATACTTGCTAATATCGTGTTCCGGTTGGGTTTTATTTGATGCTTATAGGTCAAGTGACAGAATGTTTTCTCTGGGAGCATTATATTATTTTTTTATGTTATAAGACAGCAAACTGGCACACGAGTCTTCTGATGATAAGAGACAACTGTGGCCTATTATAGACACCATAGATGTTGCAGGTGCGTCGCAGTCCAGTGGCCGGGGTGTTAGGCACTAACATCTTTGGTATTTATTAAACCAACATACTAATATGAAATTTTTCCTTTAAAAAATCCACTTGTACTGTTCCACAACATTTTTTTGTATGTTACTGTTAGTTACTAACACTGAACGATGTGTATTAAATTTATTTGTCTTTAGTTTTATTAGCCCTGATGAAGCTGTAAAAAGGGAAACCGGTTGGTTAATGTGAAATATATACTTACATCGATACAAATAAATAAAATAGGAGTGTCTGTATGTACCTAATAATAAAATAACCGCTTTTTACTAAATGCATATGTATATTATTTACAAGGTATACATACCTATACCAAAACATTTTTTTTATAATTTTTGTCTGTCTGTCTATCGTTGTATGTTGTTATAATTTTTGTCTGTCTGTCTGTATGTCGTTAATCTCCGAAACGGATGGACCGATTTTGACAGGACTGGCGGACAGCTAATGTAATAAGGAACGGCTTAGGCTACTTTTATTTTAGAATTTTATTTTATAAATGTATAAAATTAACAAATTAAAGAAAAACACGGACGAAGTCGCAGGCACAGCTAATATACAAATAAATAAAATTGTAGTGTCTGTATGTAACATTAAAACCACCGCTTTTTACTAAACGTATATGTATGTTTATTGTTTACCTATACCTACAAAAATAGTATTTTTTACAAATTTTATCTGTCTGTCTGTGTGTTTGTACCCGCTAGTGTCTGAAACGGCTGAACCGATTTTGACGGGACTTTCACTGGCATAAGTAGGTACTACATCTGATAAAATAAGGAGTAACCTAGGGTACCTACTTTTATTTTAGAAATGTACAAAATAAAATAATTAAATAAAAACTATATATAATGGTATTAGTATAAAATTTATATATAAAAACCGACAAAGTGAGAGTCGGACTCACACACGATGGGTTCCGTACTAAAATTAATAAAAATGGCAAAAATATCACGTTTGTTGTATGAGAACATTCTTTATTTTATTATGTTTTTAGTATTTGTCGTTATACTAATACATCATCTGTAAAATTTTTAACTTTCCAGCTTTTACGGTTCACGACATACAGCCTAGAGACAGACAGTCAGCGGAGTCTTAGTAATAGGTTCCGTTTTTTACCCTTTAGATACGGAACCCTAAAATGGATATTATTAAGTGTCACTGTAAAGAAGTGGTACCAGAGGGTCGGAACGTGTCCGCGCATTTCAGCCAGGCACGTCTCTCTCTCGGGGGAGATAAGGGAGATAGCGCCGCTCGGTTATGTGAAACGATTTCTAAATGCACAATCGTTTGTGGTAGATATTAGCAGCTGCTCGTGACTTCTCCTGCGCATAATTATTTATCTGTACCACGAGAACAAATCGAGTTCTTAAAAATGTTCTATTCTATTTATATGATAAAATTAATTAATCAATTCAGCCATTTCAAAGATAAAAAGAAACACATATACAAAAATACAAATACACGTCGCCAGCAGACACTTAAGACGTTAATAGTTGGTTGCCATCATAATGTTTGGTAGCTTCCATTATCTCCATACGGCAGCATGACAATGGACTCAACAACCTATAGGTATAGTTACAGGAATAAGTAAGGCAAGGTACCAATCAATCTGGGCAAGTCGTCACAAACTAGATATTTGATAGGAAAAAAGGAAAAAAGTACGAGTCGGATTCGCGAACTAAGGAATCCGTACTATGTATAATAAGTTAAAGGACAAAAAAGCTTTTTAGAAAAAGCTTTTATTATTTTTCGAGTTGCTCTCAACTTCCGCCATCTTGGTTGGTTCCCCATATTGGATTTAGAATGATGGCATGTACCTTATCGTGTATTGTCATGCAAACTAAACGTATATACAAAATTTCAGCTCCATCGGGTGAAGATATCTACTTCAAAATTGAATTCTAAGATTCCACCCGAACATACAATACATACATACAATGCAAGTTAAATAAAAGCTTTTAAAAACAGAAAAAAATCTCGTTTGTATGGAAGAAACCTTGATATATTTATTTTATTCTATTTTTAGTATTTGTTGTTATAGCGCCAACAGAAATACGTAATCTGTGAAAATTTCAACTATATAGCTAATGCTGTTCATGATATGCAGCCTGGTGACAGCTAGACAGAAAGACGAACAGCAGAATCTTAGTAATAGGGTTCCAATTTTACTCTTTGAGTACGGAACCCTAACAAATCGCATCTATTTTTTTTGTACTACTATCCAATCGTTCAAGTGGTTCCCGAAAAAAATTAACATAAACACAAGCAACCTTTGATTCTTTGCCTTCGGTTGTGGAACCCTAAAAACTGGCCCATTTTTGAATTACACCTTGAAATAACGCGAAGAAATCTAGACATAACAAAATAATTTATCAGTAAAAGTACAAAATATAGACAAAAAATATATTAAGTAACCATTTATCGTTTAGGTGAATAACTTTTTTTATTTTTATTTTCATATACATTTTAATTAGTGATTAACCGATTGCTACATAATTCCAACTAATTAATTTTTCATAACAAGGACTAAAAGGTTCGCCACATCTTTCATCATTCGTACCACTATAGATTGGTAATGTCTACCCAAAGCGGTGTTTCCGGAGAAATACAACTTAGCTGCATTTAAACGAATAGTGATTTCTATTGGCTTAGTACATTACCATTTTTGACCCCAGAATCACTTCCCATCAGCCATCAGCTGTGGGTCATTGTACCAAGCTTAATGTAAAAAAAATACCATGGGAACATGAATAACCATGACCAAATTGTTATCGGATGCAATGCGAACCTCCTTATTTTTAAGTCGGTAAAAATTATGTAAATACAAAATACGAACAGAGCATATCGATATTTTGTCAACAAAAGCTCGTCACATATTCATTAATGCTGAGATATCTCAAATATTATTGTATCATGGACCAGTTTGTACAGTGGTCATTCCAGCTCCTCAGTGGCATTGTCAGTGGTCACGTAGTCTATTGTCTAGTCACGTCAGACGGGATGCTGTGTTGATCCAACTGGACCGAAGCTCGAGTGACATCACCCTGTGTTTATTCAATCATTTTTGGTCCATAGATTGAATACTTTAATGTTTATTTTGTTTTGTGTTATTAAATATGCTAATAAAATGATAATACATACTTTAAAAATACTCATTGCTACCAATTTAAACAAATAATAAAGTAAAAATAAACCAACAAAGAGTTTTTTACAATAAAAATAGTAGGTACTTACACCTCTTTTTTATAAAACGTCGCCCAAGTTAGCTGTTATAATAATAGAATTGTCGTCTATAAATATACACTAGCTATGCCCGCGACCTTGTCCGCGTTTTAATTTAATTAATTATTTTATTTTATACATTCCTAAAATAAAATTCACAAAATAAATATAGCCTAAGCTTTTCCCTAATAATTCAGCTGCCTGCCAGCTAAAATCCCGTCAAAATCAGTGCAGCCGTTTCAGAAATTAGCGGCTACAAACAGACAGACACAAAATTCTAAAAACATTATTATTTGATATATCTACATCAATTTTTACCCCCTATACCCCGCGGTACCAAATTTCATCGAAACCGTTAGTGCCGTTTCCGAGATCGCTGGTATAAATAAATAAATATGTATGCATATTTATTTATACCAGCGATCTCGGGATAAACGGGAATTGCTCGTTCAAATTAGATATATATTTGTAGCCTTCTTTAAAGCTTAAATGGATTAAAAGTAATATTTTTTTAAACAAAGTTATATTTATTCTATATTGTTCATCGTTGGCGCTAGGTGAAACTTCCACATATTCATATTTTAAATTAGAAAACACATATACTTTTTCACATATAACTTATAATTGAAAACTACTTCTTAAAATAGCCAACCGGTTTCGCCTTTTACAGCATCATC
>DVZL01003740.1:0-13647 GCA_018236625.1 Lasaia peninsularis
CTTAGTTCACCGCGGCGGCCCAAGCCACGGCTACTAAGCCCCCTCACCGCGACAAGGTGGAGGTCCGTCGAGGGGGATCCCGTAGCATCTACGTTATCACACTATAACCTGTGTCAAGTCAGGTACAAAACCACGTGCAAAAGTTAGTATTTATTTATAAAAAAATCTTTAAACAGTGTGTAAGCTATGTACAAATCGACAAAAAAAAAACATAAAATCAGCCAATAGTATAGCAAAATTTAGATTTTAAATTTATCCCGTATCATACGGCAACCTCCTAATAAAACAGGACGGCTTCGGAACTTAGTCTACCAGCTGGCCAAATATCGTCCTGTCTAAGATGATCAGTGGTGATGATGATGATGGTGATAATGGTGATGATGTTGATGATGTTGATGATGTTGATGATGATGATGATGATGTATATGACATCTGTACGTTCAAAGATCCTCGTAAATTTAGGGTTTCTGTGTTCTGCTGCCCTGTTTAGTCGCCTGGGCCTATTTTTTAAAAATATCTTCAATGTACAGAATTCGCTCTTCTACGTTGGTATTATAAGTATAGATATCGGCATATAATATATTATCTTTTTGTTTTTTTTTCTACATTATATCTATTAGGCGAGATCACTCCGCCAATTCAATGTGAATGTTAATGATTGTAAGATCATTTTTATTTGAGACCAGATAAATTTTATGATAATTGGTGAACGCTTTATACCAACAAAGCAAATGAAAGTTATTTGTCGACTTGACATTATAATAAAATTGAAACAGGTTTTTGTAAAAGGTTTTTTTTGCTATAAAATTCCTTGAATTGAAAGGAATAGGTACCTACATATTATTAAAAAGCATCTAACTTTGGTAAATTTATCAAATAACTTGTTCGCCATATCGATAATTGTGGGCATTAATGCTATAGTAACAGAAATATAGTAAAATTTATCTGCTTGTCTGTTTATTAATCTGACAAAAAATGAACTCACTAAACAAAATTAGGACTCAAAAGGAACTCTTACATCTGTGATCCTTTTGGGCTATAACTTTCACTATTTATTTCAGTTATTTTCATATTTCGTAGACGTAGCGAAAGCTTCTCTCGAATATTAGGGATGCCCAATAATCTATAGGTACTATATCTATATGACATCGTAATTGTATCGATATAACAATTTTTTTAAATTGATATGCGATGAAAATCATGTCAATGTGATATATTATTTTAAAGTTATCGTTATAATATAGTAGCGAACCGGTCTGGCTTTGTGTGGGATTTTTATGCAAGTTATATATACATAAACCTCTCCTGTGAATCAATTTATCTATTAAAAAACATTTAAATTCGTTGCGTAGTTTTAAAAACACAAGTGTCCACAAGGACAGAAATGGGAAGCAACTTTGTTTTATAGATACTATGGGTTGATAATATTCTCTCATTTTAGTATATTACATACCATCCATATTAATAAACACAGCAAAAAATGACGTTTCTTGTATGGGAGTACTCCATATATATTTATTTTGTACTGTTTTTATTATTAGTGGTTATGGCGGCAACAGAAATACACCATATCTGAAAATTTCAACTACTTAACTATCACGGTACACGAGATACAGCCTGGTGAAGACAGACAGACAGATCGACAACGGAGTCTTAGTAATAGGGTTCTGCTTTTACCCTCTGGGTACGGAACTCTAAACATAGATATATCGTATATCGAAATCGAAGAGCTGTATCGATATATCGAAACATGCAATCATATCGGGCATCCCTATTGAGTACAAACTTTATGAGAACTGTGACAAGGGTAGTGATAATTGACAGCCGTATTAAAATGCATGGCCTTTCGAGACTGGAATCGATAGATAAATAATATTAACATTGATGAGAACACAAGTCTACGAGTGATATTTTGACATGGGTCTCTTACTGGTTTATTTATCACATCATGAAATATTTATTTCAAATATTACTGTGTCTGAAGATTCTGAAGATCTGTGAGGTTTGATTATTTATTGCAAAACATTTTTTGAAATTATTAAATTTTAGCACTTTTTGTAACCACAAGCTTATTATTTATCGCCGATATAATTAATACGGACTTGCCGCCTGTCGTATCATGGGACCTAATATTTGCCTATATTTACCTATGGGCCTGACGATATTTATTATTATTTTATTACTCTTGCGACATGTAACTATTTACTTGGTAGAGCAGGTTGTTAAAATGATTACTCTCACCTATTTCCTGTAACGTTGGTACCCGCGATTATCGTATTCCAGTAAAGTGGCTGGTTCACATCAACACATGGGCTAAAATACCGGCCATGAGTTACCGATGTTGCTATGATGTATCTTCTTACCTAATCTGTCTCTAGTCTTCTAGATTTATCTTTATTTTTATAAGAATGTAAAATGTTTACTCAAATAGCTTAGCCGACTATATATTACATTCTTGTACAGACATTATAATATAAGAATGCTCGTCTTTATTCAGGGCACAGCTGTGGTTCGTATCTGTAGTAAAACTCACGATCATTAATCTTGGTGTTTAATATAAGGCGTGAATATCGCCGAAGCTTATGGCGTGAGTGAGAACTTTTAAGATGAAAGTAGTCGACTTGTTTTTCATGGCGTAGTGACATAAACAAACGTTTGTTTGGATAATTATTTTAGAAATATATTTTAATTTTAATATACAAACTGTTTGTTGACAATATCAGACGGTAGGAAGCTCCGAGTTCACTAGATTGTTACATTAATTGAATTTAAATAAATAAATAAATAAATATTATTGAACAAATTACACAAATTGACCTAACCCCAAAGTAAGCAAATTATATGCTTGCGTTATGGGTGTTAGGCAAATACTAATACAAAGAAATACTTAAATAGATACAAAGATAAATTTAATAAACACCCAGACCCGGAAATACAAGCATCTATGCTCATCACACAAATGTCTGGCCCCATTGGGAATCGAATCCGAGCCTCACGCTTAGTCGATGGGGTTAGGGCATGTACGCTAGAAATAGTGTATATAATAATATACATCCTAAAATCCTCAGTTGAATGCACTTTACCAATTACCAAATGTTTGAAAATCTATTTCATTCTATCACATCGTCTGCCATCTATACTAATAAATAAAATTGAAATGTCTGAACTCTGAATGTAATAATAAAATAACCGCTTTTTACGAAATGCATATTATGTATATTGACAAGGTAGGTGTACATACACCAAAATAATATTTTTTAGAATTTTTTTTGTTCTTCTGTGTGTCTGTCAATCTGTCTGTTCGAATCCGGATAATCTCTGAAACAACTAGACCGATTTTGACGGAACTTTCACCATCAGACAGCCGATTTAATAAGCTTAGGCTGCTTTTATTTTAGAATGTTAAGTAGAGGTCTATAAAATAAAATAATTAAATAAATTCGCGGACTAAGTCCCGGGCACAGCTAGTATTTTATATAACTAGACAGACGCTAGATTAGGCTTATGCCAAAAAAATCGATATATCAAAATATCGATATTTTTTCAGAAAAATAAAATCGATATAAATCAGGGATATTTTTTTCCGCGATATATCGATGTTCGATATTTATTTACAGATATCGAATGCGTATCAAAATCGATATATTTTTTAAAGTTCCTGTTGTCTGCTCATGAGTCACATCATAATATATTTGCCCAATCCAATTTCTTAAATTTTGAAATAAAGTAAAAAGGCAGCAGGCTGTATGGGTGTAGTTTCGAATTTCGAAGATTTTTATAGTTAATCGCTAATTGCGCAAAAAATATCGATATATTAAATTATCAATATTTTTTGTCAATATTTATCAATACATTTAAAAAATATCGATACGATATATATCGATATTTCTTCCCCATTTGCCTATCCCTACGCTAGATTAGGTATTACTAGATTAGGGCATATAATATGGTTTTTTTATAATAAACCATAAGAATTTTCACTAATAAGTAATATTAATTACACCATTTTAATTTGAAATGTTAAAGTGCCGATAACTTAATTTAGAGTCGGTAGTATGATATTTATGCAATTATATAGAAACAAGAAATTATTAAAGATATCTGTCGCTTAAATATCACAGATGTTACTGCCGAAAACAACAATAACGAGTACTGGCTATAACGAAATTGTCTATAAAAATATATCAATCGGGGCAACTGTTGGACTGGATTCTACCAACTAGTAAAAAACTAAGTATGGTAGTCAAAATAGGTTGATAGTACCTAAAGTTTCGTATAAAAATGCATAACACACCAACATAAATGTTTTCCATGTAAATGAAAATGCATGCAGATAATATACTCTTCATTATTATGGTTAATACAATGCTAAACAGAATACAAAATGAAGCTCAGTAATTATCAGGTAATTTAATGGAGACTATTTATTTCACGAACAGATAGTGCTTCACAAATAAAAGCAATTAGGGCAGTAAATTTACATGAAAGCTTGTTTTGTTTTGGTGCAACAAACCTATGTTTAATGAGACAAAATTGGATTGCTTTTCATTGAAATTATTCGCCCAATATATTATTGATCACGCAATTGATTACTTATACAATTAGGCAGTATTTCGCGAAAACTCAACCAAAATATAGCCTAAAATTAATTATTTGTTCTTTGATTTACAATTAATTTTGACCAAGAGCAGTAAAAACACTGACTATTATTAATACTTATTTAGCAAGACAAACACACACATTGTTTTTTTGTTTCGATTCTAATAACGTAATATATTCATGAGTTTCTTTCGTCGAATCTCCTTATGGTGGTAAATTTTAGAATTGTATAGACGCGTCGTAAGTACCACTTGTATGGTCTAAATGCTCTAACATAAATACATAAGCTAAACATTTATTAATAATCTCGAATATCCTAATAATTTTCTTAAATACATATATGTACATATTACATACTTTAACGTGAGAATGACATAAAATGTTGACGTTGATTTTTTGGTTAAAATTAGTCATATAAAACTCCGAAAAATGACCTGAATGTCCAGGAATACACGTCACGTATATACATAAATTTAAAAATTTTTCTGTCTTTAGTATTTATCTTCTCAAAGGCGAAAAGTGAAATTTTTTTCTGTTGAGCATAAGTTAGGTCAGTTTTTTGTTTGTTAAAATCTATACTTTCTAAAAGTGTACAAAAAGAAGCGTTACTATGAAAAATGTTCTCAAAAAAATTAAAAAAACGAAAAATCTTAAGTAAATTATTTGCCATGGTAACGTAATTTTTTATACTAGCAGAAAGTAAATACTTATTTCAACAAACAAAAAGCCGACCGATTTTATTAAAAAATCTGATATTTTGGCGCGTGAATTTTCGATATAATTCTATTTCACGATAATATATCATAATAAGCTGAAAAACTAATATTTTCAATTCCAAAAAAATATATTGTAAGAAAATATTTTTTAAGGATTAAAATAAAAAACCAATAATTTAGTTATTTGAATTTTCCACATAAATTTTGAGGTTATGCGAACAAAGTGTAAGGGCAAAAGTTGTAAATCTCTTTATTGCCTACAACTTTTACCCAATAATTATTGATTCTAGGCTATATTAGACTACTTTTATTTTATTTTAAATTGGACAAAACGCGGACGAAGTCGCGGGCACAGTTAGTTTGTAATAAATTTTGATCAGACTTAACTTACTTAACAATCTACTAACATATGTATAATTTTGTAAGAATGGATACATATAATATGTACGTAGGTTTATTACTTTTTCACGAAAAAAAAACTACCAAGTAGTTAGTAACCTACTAGGTACTAGGTGGTAGAGTCTTGAACGACTCACCCGGATTAGTACCACCGCCTTACCTATTCCTGCCACAATAGCGGCAGTGCTCGCCATTGTCGTGTTCTGGTTTGGAGGGTAGCCGGTAAACTTACCCCCGCAACAGGCTTACCATCCCAGCCTCAGTTGGCAACGCACCATTTCCACCTTTGGGTTCTATAGGTGACGTGTATTTCTTATTATCAGGAATTCCGTCTGCTTGTTTGCCTTCCATTATCATAAAAAAATACCCTTTAGGTACCAAACAGGTACTAATAGGTTATGATATTATAATAATATTATTATTAAAAGTACGACAACATGTTCATATCAGTATTTTCAGTTTATCAGAAAAACATATATTTTAAAGCAATTTAGGTGGTAATAAATGTTGGCTCAAACCAGTGCAGTGGGTTTATATTGCGAAAATTGTGCAATAGCGTGCCATAGTTTGGTTCGCTGGTTGTGGTCTGAGGCATCGGGTTATATTTAGAAACATTTAAGTTAGCCAATTTAAGTTCGACGCTGATAGTACAGGACGATATTGGATTTGGAAAATGGCCGCAAATCCCTTGGCGAAATGAGTAATTTGGAGCTTTGAAAGATTTTAAAGTGGCTTTTTGAAATGGGAAAATGATTATTGATTAATGTTACTTCTGTATTATAATTATATATTTTTATAATAAATAATAGTTAAAAAAAACTAAAAAAACTCGCTTTTATTACTTGCACAACTAAAAACTAGAAAATAATTATAGTTATGAAGAGTTTAGAGATAGATTTAAGTTTTTAACAAAATAATTTAAATCAGAGCAAACATTTGTTGTCCTTTCAAATACTGTAAGTAATGTTTTTGTTAATTAAAATTTTTGTGTTGTCTACGATTTTTCTAAGATAAATAATTACAAAGGTTATAAAGTGCAGTATCCAAAACAGTAGTATATGATCTAAACTATTGTCTTTGTCTCGAAAGTTTTTGTTTTATTTTATTTCTATTCTCTTTCTATATGTATTATTTATCACAATATAATACTTTTATATACGTATCTATCCGTATCCATATTAATGTTTATTTTGTATCCTTGATTACGTTCATAAAATCCTAAATTAGTTCAGCTAAAAGGTAACACGACATTCATTGACTGTCAAGCGGTATGAAGTTCGCCGGGTCAGTTAGTATTGCATATAAATGTGCAATAGCGTATCATGAACGTTTTGGTTGGCTGGATCGTTGTTGAAGTCGGGAGTAGTATTACAAAAAACATTAAAAACGTTTTAGTTATTGAATTCAGCGTTTTCGTTTTTTATATTTGAATGATTGAAACGGAACCCTATCATCAGGCTGTATCTCATGTTCCATGATAGTTGGAAAGTTCAAATTTTCACAGATGCTGTACTTCTATTAACTTTATTGTGATTATACTAAAAAAAATCCGTCAAGTGCGAGTCGGACTCGCGCACGAAGGGTTCTGTACCATTGTTTATAAAAACGACAAAATAATCAAGTTTGTGGAATGAGAGCAACCTTTATATATTTATTTCATTCTGTTTTTA
The DNA here is from genome assembly GCA_018236625.1 of Lasaia peninsularis. Lineage (NCBI taxonomy): Eukaryota > Metazoa > Arthropoda > Insecta > Lepidoptera > Riodinidae > Lasaia > Lasaia peninsularis. Next base: position 7,385 of record DVZL01003740.1, read on the forward strand.
ATATGTGTTGTTGTAGCGGCAACAGAAATATATTATGAAATTTTCAAATAGCACCGTTCACGAGATACAGCCTTGCGACAGACAGGCGGACAGACAGACAACAAGTCTTAGTAACAGGGTTAAACCTAAAAAAAAACTATATATGAAAAAGTACATGTGTTTCACATTTAAAATATGTGGAAGTTTCACCAAGCGCCAACGATGAATAACAGAATAGAATAAAATTAATATTTAAATCGGACTCTCATACAAAAAACGTGATTTTTTTATCATTTTCACAGATACCGAACCCATCACACGCGACTGACTTGCACTTGACACTTATTATAATTCCAAGTGCATAAAGTAATAGCTTTTTGAAAGCTCGTTCTAAAATAAACACAAAGCCCAAAGCTAAATAACGACTGTCAGCTATCTATGGTAAATATTTGACATGGATTATGTAGATTTAGATACACGTTGTCACATATTATGTTTGGAGAGGTGTATCACGGAGATAATTCATTCCTCGTCAACTTATTACATGTTTAACATACACAGTACATTTTGAAAGCTCTACGCCCGATATTATAACCTTCTATCATTGAAAACCGAACTTAGATAACTGAATATCGAAGTTGGAACGAAATTTCTTATTGCGCGTTTTTTTGGTACTAACGCCTTACCTATTCCTGCCACAATAGCGTCGGTGCTCGCCATTGTTGTGTTCTGGTTTGGAGGGTAGGGTAGCCGGTAAACTCACGCAAGAGTCTTATAGGCTCATGGGACCTAATATCGTCGGCTAATCGTGGGCACACAATAGTGTATACCTACTTTCCCTAGTATAAGCGTGGCGATTTATTGGAACGAAGTTCCTTATTGCGCGTTGTGAAATGGGGCTAGACGGAAAATTTTTTTACGAAAAGTTGTAACGACACTTTTCTGGCTACGACATACACACAGTGGTTACTATTTCCAAAACTCAGACACAAACTCCCAAGTGGTAACAATGTGGTGTCGCGACGATTATTTTTTTATTATCGATCAATTAGTGAAGGAATTGTAAAAAAAAATAAACTACGTTCCATTCGGGTCCCCCTTGACACTTTTCTTTTTTTTATAAGTTTATTTTTAATAGCTGTCTCGTTATTTATTTCAATTATTTTATACATTTCCAAAATAAAATTCTAAAATAAAAGTAGCATAAGTCGTTCCTTATTATATTAGCTGTGCGCTAGTGATAGTCCCGTCAAAATCGGTCCAGCCGTTTCAGAGATTAGCGGGTACAAACAGACAGACCTTGTAAACATACATAATTTAATAATATTGAATAACTTTTGAAAAATTGACTTCAAAATTAAAAACAAATTGTAGACAATTTAATTATTAATAATATTGCTCTCTTTAACAATCTTGATAAAGTTGATAGTTTTTAAGATAAATGATAATTAATTATTCAAGACACAGAGAGGCTGATGCAACGCATGAGTCAGAGAGAGGCAGCGATACTTAAAGGTAAGCGACGCATACTTGTGAGCGCGCGGAAATAACAACTAAAAAAAAGATATAAACAATGAAGTTTTTTTAAATCTCTTTGAACAATATCATTAACAATTGTATAGAGAATTAAAAATATATATATTACTTAGACATTATGTTTTTTTAAATATATTTTTCATGGGTCGAAAGTACCCAAATTTGAGATTTTTAGAATCTTTAAAAATTCATATCTTTAAAAATATTAACTTTATCGTTAGAAGTCATAAGACCTTTTTTATTGGTATTTTAATGAAGAATATAAAAAAATTGTCCTGTTGAAAAATAACGACTCCTTGCAATTGTTTAAACAATTTCGGTTTAAACAATATGGCACCGGGTTGCGCCATGGCAACATGCATTTACATCATTAGGAGGGCAATTTGAAGAGGATCGCATAAAAAAAAAGTTGAGGTGGAATAGTTTTCGGTACTCATGCGCCGATCCCTCCTGGACTATATGTATTATTTTATAATGTAATTTACATTAATTTGAAATTACGAAAATTATTTTTTTACACACTGTTACAAAATTGTAAAAGTAATAATTAATAATATTTAATTTAGTTGACTGCTTAGTAAAATTAACTTTGAAGTTCATGATTAAATATATATAAGAAATTTGTAACTATACAAATTTTGACTGATTTGATTTTGCTTAGATATCGGATGTAGGTAAACAGCCACTGTAATTAACATTAATGGTTACAAAACAACAAACGAAAGTTTGCATATGTATCGAAGTATGGCTGTTTGTTACCTTTTCAAGAAAATGCATTGGATTTGGATGAAACTTTACAATAAGATAGCTTAAACATGAGAATATTACATAGGCTACTTTTTACCCGACTACATAAAAGAGACTATGTTTTTACGCTATAAGTAAGATGGAAACTATGAAAGTTATCTGTGATACCTATTAAAATAATTAACGTGGGCGAAGCCGCGAGCGGAAAGCTAGATAACTATAAATTCGTATTTTTTTGAATAGATTATCCATAAAATCAGCAAAAAATCACTTTTTTTGTGTGGGAGTACCCTATTCTATTTATTTTGAGTTGAAATTTGACTTTTGTCCCATGCCATAAGGTTGCCTGAAAGACGCTGACTTGACGATAAGGCCGCCTTTATGTATCACCAAGTCTCTATATTTTATTTTATATGTTTGTCTGTTTCGTATTTTTGAGTACAATAAAGAGTTGTTCCATTCTATTTTATTCAGTTCTTAGAAATTATTCTTACAATGCCAACAGAAATCTCCGTTTTTGTCCGGGTCCTCTGTGTAGAATAGACCAACTGCTTCCTACCAAGCAGCTCGTAAGAGGCGGGCATAGGTTAACTAGGTCACTACCAACACGACCACTGGTGGTAGAGTGCTGTGCAGCAACTCGCCTGGGTAGAGATCCACCGCCTTACCTATTCCTGCCGCCGTAATGACATTGTAGTGTTCCGGTCCGGAGGGTAAGGTAGCCGGTAGACTTGCACATAAGGTCTAACAGCCCGACCACAGGGCAGCGGCGCACCAACAACATCTATGGAGTCTATAGACCACGTTTGTATCTTACTACAAGAGACTCATGTGCCTGTTCGCTGTCTTATCCCATAAAAAATCTGTGAAACTTTTAAGACAAACAGACAGACAGACGGACACAGGAGTCTTAGTAATAGTGCTCCTTATTTACCCTTTGGGTACGAAGCGTGCTTCGCGGGCACATATAGTTTATTATATAAATAGCGATACACCATATCGTACAAAGTGCAGCACACGTCTATCACGAAGATATTTAATATAACCAGTATTACTGGCTCATAACCGGTTTCTATGAGATAACTTAGTTCATAAGTCATATATATAGATAATTGCTCTGATTTTGCTGTTTCATCAATTAAACTTGGCTCCAACTTCGAACTAATTGTTATAGTTTTTGTCGTTAATAAAAATATTTTACCCGTGTTGGTGTGAAATGCTTTTGAAAAAGCCTATTTGTCCTACTGGTATACTGGCTTCGTCCTTGTCGTATTCCGTATCTATTTCAGATGTTATTTGAGTCGATAAATACGAGTTCAGGGGTTCCACATTGGTTTATTTGAATAACAATTTCTTAGATAACTTTGAAGGAGGAGTTTTTTCCCAACTTATTGCATTAAAGCATACTATTTTTCTAATATAGTCGATTAAAAAGTAGCCTATGTAATATTTTCATCTTTAAGTTATCTTACTGTCAAGTTTCATTCTAATCCGTCTTGTAGGATTTTCTTGAAAGATTACCAAACATCTATACATACATCCAATGATACTTGCAAACTTTCGCGTTTATAATAATAGTAGTTTTTTCAAAAGCTTCTTAAAGATCTTTGTCACTAGCTTGGTCTCTTTAAATTTTATTGTTTAATCGTCATCTTTGTATTTTTTTAATTATGTTTTTTTTGCATCTATGAAAATAAATAAAATTGTCTGTTGGTAGTATTAAAATAACCGCTTTATACTAAAAGCGTACGTATGTTAACAAATAACACCAAAATACTAGAAGGGCTGGACCGATTTTGACGGAACTTTCACTAGTAGACAGCTGATGTAATAAGGAACGGCTTGTGCCACTTTTATTTTAGAATGTTATTTAAGCAATGTTTAAAAAAAAAAACCGCGAATAAATTTGCGGGTACAGAGTACTTACAAAATAATACTCGTTAAATTACTATACCATTTTTGACCGAATTGTGGTGGAAGACTAATTACTTGGTTCATTACACTGTTGTATTTGTTTGTGATTGTGCTTTGTTAATGCATGATCTATTCTGATAGTCGCAATTAGTGGAACTAACGAACGATCCGCGGTATCATGAATAGACGGCATCATAGTATAAAGCATATTTCAATAGTACATTTCCTACATTGGTTTCCAAACTTGGGACAACCATAGGTTAACCGGGTTACTTTTTTTTATAAAGTATAAGATAGCGAACTGGCACACGGGTATCCTGTTGGTAAGAGACAACCGTGGCCTATAGACACCATAGACGTTGTAGGTGCGCCGCTACCTTGTGGTCGGGCTGTTAGACCTTTTGTGTAAGTCTACCGGCTTCCTTATCCTCCGGACCGGAACACGACCATGTCATTATGGTAGCAGGAATAAGTAAGGCGGTGGATCCCTACCCGGGCGAGTTGCTGCACAGCACTCAACCACCTAGTTAATGTCACGATGTTGGTGACAATAGACCCAGTGCTCGCCTCTTACGAGCTTCCTGGGTGGAAGGCAGTTGGCCTTGCTTATTCCTATCACCTTAATGATATTGTCTTGTTCCGGTAAAGAGGTTAAGGTAAATAAATTTTAAAAATACCAACAAAATTAGTTTTACCCAATGTGTTTACGAAATTCAATATTTAAAAAAAAAATAGCGTCAATTATTTTTTCGATCCCGCCAAAACTTGTGGAGTTAATCATTATGTCTTCAAACTAAAACATGGAATTTTAAGTTCCTCAGAGCTTATGTTATTTACTTACAAATAAACTAATTTTATTATAAACTGCTTCTCCGCTCGCACTAAGGGATATTACAATATAATATGTTGACTGATTCTCAGACATAACCGATATGAACACAGAATTTGATATAAAATGGAACGAAACGAGATAAAAAGCATTCTATGTCCATCTCTTGATTCCGAGCTACCTCTTCACCAATTTTTAAATGGATTTTTTTTTTAATCCAATTTAGTAATTGGAATTTTAACCCCTAAAGTTTGGTACACACTCTTTGTCTCGATGACAATACAATATACTATATAATTTATGATTGTAAATTCAAGATGGCGATACAAAATGGCGGATTACATATTAATTGACAGCAACTTCAATACGGATATTAAATGGAAGGATTTGATTGGTAAAATAAAGCCCACTGTGAGAAACTGTCTGATCAATGAGATTGATGAGAAAATTGGTGTGATCTGAGAGCTAGGACTTACCGAATTATTTTTTAGCTTTAAGCATATTACCCTACATATTTTTTGTTGTAATAAAACGATTTATTAACCAAGTCGGTATAGCCGTTCTTGAGTAATAATTGATAATCACTTAATCACTTACAAAACTGTCTAATATACATTTAGTTTTCTTCATTATTCAGTTTTACAATATTTAAAAAAAATGAGGTGTGTGTATGTGATATAAAATTAAACACTTTTTACTAAAAGCATATTGAAATTTTTGTCTGTCTGTCCGTCCATCTGTTTGTCTGTCTGTGAGTTTGTACCCACTAATATTTGAAACTTTTTGATTTAATTTTTGAATTTTATTTTACATATGTTTAAAATAAAATAATTAAATAAAAACGCGGACGAAATCATAAATCTAGTATGTAATAATATAAAACTGACGTACGTCTAAAGAAGTTTCACTTTATCTGGCAGTTAAACCGTCGTAACTAGAATAGATACATCAATGCTACATCAGGTGCAATATAGAGCTATTGTGTAATTGGTCCGGACCATCCCGTGTCGTACCCTTGTCAAATCGATGTCGCTTGCTCTCAAATATTCCTTATAAATTGGCTCTCTAATGCCGCTACTGTACATCAATAGTCTTCAATTGGTTGAACGTATTTCTGAGATAAAATCTTGTTTGACTTTGGATTACATAGGTTGTTATTGCGATATATATTAATATAGTAAGTACTAAAAAAGTACCTTCACGCCTATTATCCCCGAAGAGGTAGGCAGAGGTGTGCTAGTATATCCACGACTCGTAA
>DVZL01003741.1:0-13645 GCA_018236625.1 Lasaia peninsularis
TCCTACCAGGCAGCTCGTACGAGGTGAGCATAGGTTAACTGGGTTACTATCAACATGACCACTGGTGGTAGAGTGCTGTGCAGCCACTCGCCCGGGTTTGTCTTTGTCAATATTGCATCTTTCATTCTTTCTACATGACCAAACCATCGGAGCTTGTCCTTTCTCATTTTTACCCCTACACTTTCTTTTCTTCTCTTTCAATCCCACGCTTTCTCTGATCTCACTATTACGAATGCGGTCCGCGAGCGTTATTCAACAAACGTTGCGGCACGCATTTATCTAACTTGCGTGTTATTCTTGACATTATAAACACTATGTTCCATAAAGTAACGTTGGGATAATCACTGAGTTATGCAAAGCGGCCAATAAGCGTGAAGGAAGCTAGGCAAGTAGGTACGTCTCGTCACTTTTGGCACTCAATACTCTCTACTTACTTCACAAGATACCTGGCGGGAAGATATGTGTGTAAATGCTCGTAATTTTTTATCAAAAGATACTTTTGTTTAAAATATATGACTTTTAATACATTATGATGTAAGCTTAGAGCAATTGCGTTATCCTCCGAAGGATTCAAGCATTATGAAATAAACCGCTTTTTGCAGTTTCGCTGTGGTTTTGTTATTACAAGGCTGTCAGAGCTGGTCTCTTGAGACATCAAAGGAGATTGGTGGAAAATTATTTAGTAATTCCAGGGAAACGTCATAGTCTGTATATCTATCCAATGTGTGGTCTGCGTACTAAGTTATTATTGGTGCAGATTCTGATGCACATTGTCAGAACAAAAATACTGTCACGCCCATGTCCCCGAAACGGTAGACAGATATACGTATGCAGCCATGATAAACTGACGATATTACCTCCCGTGATAATATAAGGCAACTTTATATTTTTCAACTAAACTTAAAAAACTACATCACCTAAGCTAATAATTATAAGTATACTAGCTGACCCGGTGAACTTCGTTTCACTGGATACATGGGCATCAATCAAACGTTTGCCGGGAAGAACAGTTTGTTTGGAAAAATCAAATTGTCGTTTTTAGTACTTTCCTTGCAATTTTGTTATATTTTTCCATCGCATAAAACTTTCCTGGACTACCACAAACATTTCAAAACCAAAATTATCCAAATCGGTTCAGCCGTTTTCGAGTTTTAGCAAGACTAACGAACACAATTTTTTTTTATATAGATGAAAAAAATTTCCAGGGTCTTAAAAACAAAATCGATGGTACATTTTGGTCAAGTCAAATTAGCTAAGACTTAACTAGTACTATTTTTAGTCAATATATTACGTGGTGTACATTATGCATATTAGATATATTTCGTATAAAAATAATATGAACATAACTAAATGAGTTATCTATCTTTCATTTACTTGCGTTAAAAAAAGTAAAAAAAAGATATTTAAAATAAATTTTAGTACAGAATTACTACCATTAGGTATTGTTATAATCACTTTGTGTTCTCCCTCCTGTTTTCCTATAGTGCTTTGAAGATTTTAGGGCAATTGCTTTCCACCTAAGCATTGCTCTTACGAACCTATGTTTTCCTCTTACGAAATAGGTAAAGTATTAGTTTATTTACCACTAATACCATGACCATGACTAGGTTTGTTTGTGGGACCATTGTCAATAGACAGCGTCTTTGTTTTTTTATGGAATAAGACAGCGAACAGGCACAGGGGTCTCCTGATGGTAAGAGACAACCGTGGTCTATAGACACCATAAATATTGTAGGGGCGCCGCTATACTACGTGCAGTACACAGACAGACAGACAGACAGAGATAAAGTTAAAAAAATACTGTTTAGGTATATTTATCTCGTAACCATACATATAATTAAAAGTTAAAAGTTAGCATTTATTAAAAAGCTCCAATTTTATTTATTTGTAAAGATGTGTATAAAATAGAATCTTTTAATGTGGAAAACTAATCCGCTTTCCGTTATTAATAAAACAATGTCGACAAATGCATTATACATGCGATTCACATATTCAAAAACAATGGCCAAATGCGACTCAAACTTAAACGTTTTAACGTCCATTAAAGATTCCTTACTAAATATACCGTCTACAAAACAGCAAAAAAGTCAGATTTTGAATACTAAAAAAAAACCGTCAAGTACGAGTCGGACTCGCGCACGGAGGGTCTGACCCATTATCTATAAAACGGTAAAACACACGTTTTTGGTGTGTGAGCACCCTTTATATATTTTAGCCTGTTTTTTAGGTTATAGCGCCAACAAATATACATCATCTGTGAAAATTTCAACTGTCTAACTATTGTGGTTCATGAGATATTGCCTGGTAACAGACGGACAAATAGACAGACGGACATCGAAGTCTTAGTAACAAAGTTCCATTTTTTAACCTTTTGGGTTCGGAATCCTAAGAAACTATTTTAGATAACTAGTTAAACTGAAAATATATCAAGCGACTATATACTTATAGCTAAAAATGGATCGCGCCATCTGAAAATCACGTCCTTTGTACGGGAGCTTCGGTCAATATTTACTTTATTTTGTATTTAATTATTTACTAGCGACCCGCCCCGGCTTCGCAAGGGTAAACTATACATGTCATATGCATAAAAACCTTCCTTTTTAATCACTCCATCTATAAAAAAACCGCATCAAATCCATTTCTTAGTTTTAAAGATTTAAGCGTACATAGGAACAGACAGAGAAAGTGACTTTGTTTTAAAATATGTAGTGATTGTTTCGGCAAAAGAATACATCATCTGTGAAAAATTCAAGTGTCTAGCTATAGCAATATAGGCAGACAAACAACAGTCTTAGTCATATAATTCCGTTTTTACTTTTTTTTATATGGAACCTTAAAAATCAGCTATAATTACGTGCAGCCACAACAAAACAAATTACAAACCAAGCTCCCAACAAAATCCACGAATGTGTACACTGCTGCATTTTCACCATAATCCACGCCTTTGTAAAATTAACTCGCAACAAAGAAAGCACTTTCGAAACAAACCGTAACATAGATATCGTGACTTGAACAATAAAAGTAGTAAAACCTCACAAACTCAAAGCGCAGCTCGCCTCTGTCCGGCCATAATTTGCTGAAGCGAGCGTGCTGCGATATTTGTATACCATTTTTTTGTTTGACTCAAAGGTGTAGTCACATCGACTGGAACTCTTGTGCAAAGACAGCTAGGGCATTATCATCTATTGTATATTAGAGAAAGTTGTGTTAGATTTATAACTCGTGAACGGCTGAACAGATTTAGCCGCATCGACTTACCGCGAGGCCCGGGTTTGATTCCCGACGAAGTCATTTGTGTGATGAACATAGATATTTGTATTTCAGGGTCTGGGTGTTTATTAAGTTTATTCTGTTATCTATTTAAATATTTATATGTATTAGTATCGTTGTCTAACACCCATAACACAAGCATATAAGTTGCTTACATATTGCAACCATAAACCTTAGATCAATTTGTGTAATCTGTCCAGTAAGTAATATGTATCATTTATTTTTATTATCTCCGTCGGATATAAGATACTTGTTTTAGTTTATGACAGTTACACATTCTATAGTAGGGGAGCCCAGTAAGCTAAATGTTAGAAAGCTAAACTCGAGCGTCATGAGGACTTATTGAGTTTTGTCCAATAAGATAGTGGAGAAAAAAAAGTCATGATACTTTTTTATTTATACCGGGGTGGTGAGTGTTTAAAAGCTAAAATAAATATCAGACACTTGATCCTACGCGAGCACTTCAGATTTTGATAGTATACATGCTTAATGGGTTCCCAATGACGGAAAAATGTCTATCAGCCAGTTTGTCATAATGGCTGTTAAACAAAGATGATTTATCGTATGAAAGTATATTATCCTGCCGCTAGTTTTCCCGGGTTCAATTCCCAGGTCAGGCAAAGGTCCGGGATTGGACTCGTGGGTGTTCTAGTATATCTACTGGACTTAGTCTTGGATATACCAGCATACCTCTGCCTACCCCTTCGGGGATGATAGACATGAAGGTACTTTTTCTATAAGTTTTAACGTCTTGGTCATAAAATAAATACGTCATTCGACGAGCTTCATTCCAAAAGAATGGAATCTAAAACTCTTCCATTTTAGGCAAGCTTTAAAATATTCAAAAGCAATAACAGACCACTCCGGTTTCTTCGCAAATAAACTAAATAGCTTACAACAACTTTGTTATATTCTTTGTAAATTGAGTTCCGGCAATACCGCTATTCATTTTCAAAATGAATTATTCACTAAAGGACTGTTTGAAATTCGTCTTTCATAGAAATTTTAATCCTTTTTTATATGAGGTCACCAAGGTCTAGGTACTACTAGGCGCTTCGGAACTATTTTGGTAGTCCAATTTAGAACTCTGCCAGATACCAATGAGTTTTTTTTAACTTAAGTATATTTTCTCAATGCTTTTACGGCGAAGGAAAACATCAGGAAGTGTTTTTTTCCGAGATTTGTGCCCGAAATACGAGATCTGAAATATTTTAACTATGAGTCTTAGTGATAGGGTTCCGTTTTTAAGCTCGTTGAGTATGAAACCTTAAAAAACTAGAGAAAGTCTTATGATTTCCCTCATTGTGGTCATAATCCATCATGATTACGCTAAATAAAATTAATTACCTTGGATTATTCCAATTTTTGTTCTTTTGCTTAGTATAATTAATGACAAAGAGATCCATTGGATTAATCTGACTTGGCTCACAATCCAAGACATCAAAAACAAGCTTATCTCTTAATAAATCTACCAGACGCAATGTCATAAAATGGAGAACTTACAAACAAACATTAACAAAATCTGTTCGATGAACTTTCTTAGATAAGTTACGAAGTGAAGATTTTGTTATATGGATTTACTTTTTCTCAGAATTGGCAACCATAAACGTCTAGAAGCTTCTGTGAGTGAGGTTTGAGTGATTGTTTATTAACTTAATAATAGATTGATAAGTAATTTTGTAGTTATCATATTAATATATTATATGATCGATCTTAAAAATATTTTTTAGATATTTCTGAGTAAGCATTACATTGTTCGGGATTGGAATATGCCCGAAGTGGCGATAGGCTTGCCACCTATCACATCAGGACCCTAGTACCTTGGATAATCGTGGATATTTCTAGTATATCTACTGGACTTACGAGTCGTAGATATACTGGCACATCTGTCTACCCCTTAGGGGATAATAGGTTTGAAGGTACTTTTTTTATGATCGGTTAACAACGACTTAACCTCCTTTGCTTCTCGATACCGAGATAGTTATACGGAGATAGTTTTTCGTATGTTTATTATGCGGAGGCTTCGTCAATTATAAGTGGATTTTGGAAATTATTGTTTCGTAAAAATTTGATCAGATGCAACAACAGGTTTTTGGGCTGTTATAAATAAAAAGTGTTTTCTTAATCAATTCCTCTGTAATAAATATAGACAGTAATAAAGACAATAATCATATATAATAAAGACAGTCTTCTAGAGTATTCGGTTGTTTAACTCATCTCCCAACACGACCTGTATATGGCGACCCTGCCGACGGGTCGCTCGCGCTCCGGTACTTAACTACGGGTGCACCATATTTGGGATGTAACATTTATACATCTAGTGTATCATTTCTAATTGATATAATGGCGTTCTTTAACTTGTCTTAAAGTAGGTAAACGTTTCCGAAATAAAAAAAAAATGTGAAAGTCGCAATCTAAGGACGACACTATTATTGTTTAATGAATTGTGAATTTTAAGTTTTATTTGCAGCTTAATGTCAATTTAATTGTTATTACAGCTTCTTAAAGTATTCGATACAAAAGTAATATTATTTTTTTTAATTGAAAAAGCTGTAGAAACCGAAGCCGCCCGGCTATTTCAATTATTTAAGAATTATTAGGGGCTACCCCGTATTATGCCGTAGGCATAAAAACTTAATGTGTAAAAGTGTACCTACATGTATTTTTTCAATTTAACATATAATAAAATAGAAATTTCGCCAAGCGCCAACGACGAAAAACATAGAATATATAATTTCATATCCACAAATATTCAACCAAGCGTCCGGAAGTACCCTCACAAAAGTAACAATTATCAAAACAAACAACTGGATTGTGTATTTACTTTTAATAATCTAAAACAATCCAATTTAATATAGAACGTGATTCAGGAACAAAAGTTGGGTTTTGCATCCCCGGTTTATTCAATTTCGTTGTCGCCGCTAAATCACTGGGCCGTGGCTGCAGCGACGTCCAAAACCTATAGGAACGGGGATAAAAAAAGGTATTGTTACAGGTTTTTGTAACAGTTTCTAAAAAAATTCACAGATAGGTACCATATTATACTTTTTTCTATTTCAGTGCGTTCACAGGGGCATTAGACTTTTCATGCTTCAGATTCTTTTCATTTACGCAATTATTCAAACGCAGTTACTTCAAAAAACTGACATGTATTTTTATATTATTTTGAAGCCTTGTGACCTAGTGGTACTCGCTTCGGGCTCCCATTTTGTTAGTCCAGATTAGAACTCTGCCACGTACAGTGGTACGGTAGTGGTGGTATGTACTTAACTCTGTGTGAGTTAAATACATACCACTTAACTCAGTGTGAGTTAAGTAGGGGAGAGTCGGATATATTGTACCACTTTTTAGTTTTTGCAAAATATCTTTTTTTCATATGATCAAAAACATCTTTTTCGCCTCAAACCATTTAGCTTAGAATCTCATTAAACATGCAGCGCAAAACCAACACCATACTCTTAACGGAAATCGCAATATATGAGTTTTCGTAAAGGCTTTCCTTCGGTACAATTTACCCAACCAGTCGGCTAAATGTACCACGGGTTAGATAAATTGTACCACTCAGACTTAGACACTTATAAACATTATAATAAAGTAAAATAAAGTTGTTTTAATAATACAAAATATTAAGTATTAATTGATTTATTATTATAAATGAAAAAATTAAATATGTAAATAATAAATTTATGTAGAAAAACGATACAGAAAGATTTATCAAACTTAAATATTTTCTTTCTAAAATTATATGTTATATGACAGTATAATGCATCAATTTTACTCAAAAAAACAGCATATTTTCCAATTCTATATCAAAAGAAGTGAGTCTACCTTTATGGATATTTAATTAAATCAATAATTGGCAAAAATATTCCGCTTTCTGGCATGACGTAAAAGAGTTGATTTTTAAATAGAGTAATTGCAGATATTTAATTCAGGCTCATATCCTGCTTTTCCGGAGCCAGCAATGCCCTTTCCAAATCCTCCTTCTTCAATTTATACAATTTTTTTGGTCATTATTCATCTGAAAAAATACAAAATTTATACGGATAATAAAACAGTAACGAAACTAAGTCTGTACATGATTTTTTTTAAAAACAATGATTGATGAATAAGTACAGGATACGGAAGCAAAAAGGAGGGTTAGTAAACTTTTTTTTCTGTTTGTCTATATTTACTCACCACGCAAAAATTACTGAAGAGATTAATACTTTGAAACACTTAGGATATCTTTTACTGTAAAAAAATCTTTCGTTCCCTATTGCAAAAAAAAGGTTATTCATTAAGAAATCAGTTTAAGCTGGTCTAGATTGGAACTGAAAGGGTTTGCTGTGATAGGTCAGATTAAATTGGATGTTTTCTGTTGTAATAAAACACCACGCGGTTGAAGTTGCGGGCAACACTAACTACCTACTAATACGAAATATTGCACCAAGTTGGGTAAATTGTACCAGTACAAATAGAACAACCGTTGTTGGTACAATTTACCGAACTAAGAGATTTGAAAAATATTGTTTTTTCACAAAATAACTATTAAACATAAAACGTTTGAAATTTTACTGTTAAAAGAGTGATTATAGCACAAACATATAAAAAAATCAGCAAAGTTGTGACTTACATTTGTACTGAGTTATGTCCTTAGCCACATACATGAGAATTTATATCAAACACTTAGAAAAACGTATTTCGCTCTAAAAATTTATGTACTTATAGGAAGTCATTACAAAATGACAAGTAGTTGAGGCCGCTATCATCGGTCACTTTTGTGTTGCCAAGAAAGAAAAATAAATATTTTAATTATAAAATTTAGAGGTGGTACAATTTATCAGGAAGTCCAATATACCAGACTCTTCCCTACATACCACCACTAGCTTAAGTACATTTCCTGAGTGCTATTACGGACTAAGGTGTAGGTATCTGTCACTTAACGTCCGCTAAATTAATTCATCATGATGTTTTAAGGAAAATAACTTTGTTGTTAGTACAAAAAGTCAATTCCCATAAACTTAATGTACGTTTTTCGTCTTTCTGGCTGCAGAAATCTTTCTGGTAGGAGATAAACTCGCCCTTTGTACTGTAATATATTTAAGTCACTGTTTTTGTTATGTCGATCTGTGTACAATAAAAAGTAATATAAATAAATAAACTCGCGCCAAAAACAGTAATATAGTGCGACTCGATCAAGCAAAACACATAATTTACTCTCAACGTTCGTTTCGCTTCACAACCAAAGCATCTTCAGGAGAATTAGATTCTACAACTGTAAAATTAGTAGTGACTATAGAACTGTATATATATTATATAAAGTTACACAATATTTTTGAGGTGGGTTAGTAAAATAATCATTTTTATTTTTGTTTAAATATTATTTCCTCAAAGTGACACCTAATTTTTTTGATTAGAATAAGTTTTTTTTTATGACGGACTAAAACCAATTATTATAATAAGGACAAAGCAATCACGTTCGTTGTATGGGTGCTCCCATTTATATGTTTAGTCTATTGCATGTGATAGCGGCAACCGAAATACATCATATATGAAAATTTCAACTTTCTAGCTATAGACTGACAGATAGACAGACAGACGGACAGTGGAGTCTTAGTAATAGATTCCGTTTCTATCCTTTGGATACAGAACCCTAAAAAGAGCCAAGATATGAGGAAGTTCAGTAATATCGAGCCAACCAAACCACGATCGCATCCAATATCCAGTAAAAAGCGCAATAATAAAATTCTGGATTAAACTGGATCATTCCGCTATCAAACTTTGACCACCAACAGATGTTCAATATCAAAATGTAATATTTGAGACATTCTTGCGAAGAAAGCGAACTTTGTTGACTACATGATGTTTAAAACTTTTGCAATCTCTAATGGGTTTTATATTTATTATAACAAGCTAGAGTTGCAAGAGGATTTTTTTAACCCTCACTTAAAATGCAAAAACGTGCATGTTTGCTTTATTTATACAAATTAATAAAACTGGGGTGTCTGTTTGTAATATTAAAATAACCGCTTTTTAATAAATTCACGGTACACATACCAAAATAATATTTTTTTATCTGTCTCTCTGTTTGTTTCGGCTAATCTCTGCAACAGCTGAACAGATTTTGACGAGACTATCTTAATAAGGAGTAACTTAGATTTTTTTATTTGATTAAATTCAAATGCAGACGTATTTGTGTACGCATGCAGTATTATTAGTAAAAATTTAACCTTTTAGTATGTTTACCTTTAGCCAAATAGTAAATGGCCCTAATAAAATACTGAATCATTTTCACGTTATATTTTCTTTGTATTAAGATACACGGTACATATACCAAAATAATTTTTTTTAATTTTTTGTAAGAAATATTATTTTGGTATGTTGGTTGGTTGGTTGGTTTTAGAATCAGTTAGAAAGGATTTGTAAAGATTCCTGTGTGTTCAGGTGTTTTCCTATGTTCCTTGAAATATTCCCATTTTTTTATTTTCATAAAAAAAAAAACATTCCTCAGACTTAGTCACATGCAACAAAACATCAATCACCCAGATCGTTTCAGCCGTTCTCGATTTTTTTTCACTTAGTAACACATTTAGAGATTAATTTGTATTTATACTTATATCTGATAAAAAAACCTTTAAAAATATACCATGGATATACTCGCGATTGTCGCGATTATTTGTTTCAAAATCCCAAACATTGTGTTCACCAGATATTGTCGTAACTGTTCCAATTTGATTCCGAACATGTTTTTAATTCAACGCAAGTGGGGCATGTAATGAATTACTCGTACTTTTGTACAGAATCCGTTGAGAGATTAACAGCTTTCAGGTGTAGACGAGAAAAAATACCATTTTGAAGAATATATTTTTTAGTTTTTTATTTTATGTTTTAGTAACATTTTTTAATTTCATTTGAAATAAATACCGTCACGCCTAAATCCCCGAAAAGGGTAAGCAGAGAAACATATTCACCCATGATTAGCTGACGATATTAGGTACCATGATGTGACAGGCAGATTCGTCGCCATATCGGACACAATTCCCAGGTTTCCTCACAATGTTTCCCTTCACCATAAAAGCACTCAGATAATGTACTTAAGTAAGATAACATGAAGGGGTTTGAACTAGGACTACCGGAATGGAATTACGAAGAACGTACTACTAGGCCACCCAGACTCTACTTTGAAATACCCTTTCTAATTTTATAAGTCAAATTCTCGTGTTTGAGTTTCGTATGATTAAATTATAAAAAAAAATCAGACAGTCATAAATTACCGATTTATTTATTTATTGATTTAATCTTTTATGTACATCATTTAATATATTATACAAAAGGCGAGCTTAAAGCGTATAGCATTCTCTACCAGCCAACCTTTGGACCAATAGAAAAAATAAACAATATAATAGGGAATATGCATGTAATTTAGATATTGCCGAAAAAAATAACGTGTAATCTTTAATGCTGAAGAAATATACCCACATCAATATTTTTGCAAATATTCAAATTTTTGTTACTAAAATTAATTCTATAAAAGTAGTATTTTTGAAATTCCCTCGCGAATTTCGAAAACGGAAAGTCAGGACGTGACGTCACGGTCCAACGTCAACGCCATGTCAATTGATATCCTTATTTTTGCATTTTTGGGCATAATATGAAAATTTTCGCACATAGAAACAAAACAATATTTATAATATATATTGTGAAATCAATAAAGTGAAGTGTAATAACACATTACTTAATTTTACTTAGTTAACAAATTATTGTTCTTACTTCCCGGTGCACGGTGACGTCACAATAAAATGACGGTGTTTAAATTATCCGAAAATGATGATACTTTAGATATTTTTTTTAGCTTATTTATCACTATTTTGAAGATGTCATATATTTTTTTTCAGTTATATAATTACTTGAAGTGTTTAAAAAAATTAAAAAAAAACACATGCATATTCCTTATTAGGAACAAAACAAAAAACAAAAAAAAAAGAATATCAGAACTTAAAATAAAGTTAAAAAACATTACTTACTCAACTACAATAAAGTTAATAAATAAATAAACATTTAAATTGTAGCCAAGTTTAGATTTCGGATTTAACCTCACTCCTAGGGAAACCCTTAAATTTAACGCGATACAAAATAACTACTAAACTACCAGGTAGCCAAATTTTGTCAAGCGATCTTTTTAATATGAATCATTTAAACTCGTATGAAAGGAAACTGGTTGATTACTTGAAATCAGCGTGTTTGTGTAAAGAGTTTGTGGGATTTGTGGCACTTGGCATGATACTATCTGCCCATCGCTAAGGGATTTGGTGTGAAGATATATATGCTTGCACACAAGTTGAAAGAATAGTAATAAAAGAAGATGGGTATAAACAATATCTCTAACTTGGTTCATATTTCAGTTATATTAATGGTGTAATAATAATTTTCCCCTTTCAATCAAAAGAAGAAAATTCAAAATGCGTTATTTTCAGAAAACACCTTGACGAAATATCAAGTTAAAATTAACTTAATTACAAATTCAAAGTTCATTAAGTAATTAACCAAAGTAATAGACGAGGCTCTTCAGGGCCGGATTAAGCAATCTCGATGCCCGTGGGAAATAATATGACATGATATCAATCTGTATATTTCATAGTTATTAAACATTGGCTGCTTAAAAACTCATGGTACATAAATTCTTCACAACCAAATCCATTTATGGAGTATTTACTTCACATTTAAGCTTAATCATATTTCTTAATACAAACTAAAAAGTATTTAATAATCAAATATCTTAATAATCTACAAAACGCCACAATGTTGATAAATTTTAAAATTTTATAAAATTGTACTTTTTCCACTTTTTTACTATTCTGCGAACACACATGAACATCAATAGTATAGTATCAATAGATAACTGGTTTCCAAAACACGTGTACAAAGTTTTAATTAATAAAAAAAACAAATTTTCCTTTCTTTTTATTCGTCATTTTTTGGTATTTAGGTATTCATTATAATCTTTTAAATAAGGTATTGAACAAGCAGACTGTTTTGTTGGCAAGAGACAAACGTTACATAGTGTCACAGAAGTAGGTAATTGGTGTTTTGGCCAAGTGCTCAAATCTATCGGTTACCCTACCATCTAACACGGAATACGACAATAGCAGGTATTAATGCTATGTCGATAGAAAATAGTACCAATATGCGTGAACTGCTGCTTTCTACCACCTAATAAAATTAAATTTAGCAAACTAGAAACAAAACACCCTTACCATTGACCAACACCTTACCATTCAAAAAAAAAATTAGACGAGTTAACATCTCAAGGTACCATTTTTATCTACTTTTTCTTTATTTTTATTATTATTTTCCTCTTACATGGCATGGTATAATATACAAATGGTAAATTTATATTATGATATGAGCATTTGATAGGGGCCCTATTTTCACTGTTCATTTATTTCTGAACGTGATAAATCCGGAACTGGTTGTTTTACTCCAATGTTCATTAACAAATACTATCTGAAGTGATAATTGTTCATTTGTTTTAAATTGTTTTAATGAATAAAGTGTCGTAACACGTTTAGAATCAATTGCTGTAATTGGTTTTTAATGATATTTGGGAATGTAAAACATATCATTCGGTGATATGTAATGTTTTTGTAAGTATGTTAGGTTTCCGCACCTAAAGGATAGAAACGGGACACTTTTACTAAGACTCCGCTGTTCGTCTTCTATCACATAAATTGTGTTGTATGTATTTCATAAACTTTATACACCAGAAAGTTGAGTTTCATGTAAGATGTATTTCTGTTGTCGCTGTAATAACAAATACAAAAAGTGTATGAAGTTATTATTTAAAGGAGGCTCCCATACAACGAGAGTCCAACTCGCGTTTCGCCGGTTTTGTTTAATAACCATCTTTTACCATTACTCAAATTTATTTATTCTAATAAAATTAATTTCTTAACTCTATTTATTCAAAGATGAAAATCAAAAATAAAATATAATCTACCTTTTGTTATTCGATGCATGAATTAATATTATAATGTTAAAGTATGTAGTGTTATAGTTGTATGATCTGATTACACGTAAATACAGCCTGAATACCGGTTGGCTAAAGTGACATTTTTATCTTTAAATTTAATTTTAGCCAACCGATTTAACTTTGTTGGTTGTTAAACTACAGACAAATACATTTAATTAATCACATCGTTTAGTGTTAGTATGTCCTGTACCTTCAGTAATAGATGTTTCATTCGTGGAATTAATTAAATTATAAATAATAGTTTAAAAAAACCAAAAAACACGCTTTTATTTCTTGTACAACTAAGAACTAGAAAATAATTCTAAGTTATGAAGAGTTCATGTTATAGGGGGATAAAACCAAATTAACAAAATAATTTAATTC
>DVZL01003742.1:0-13642 GCA_018236625.1 Lasaia peninsularis
AGTCTAGACCGACACGCCACAAGGACGGGACCGGAAACAGGAAAATTACATACAAATAAAAAGAAGACTGCTATAAAAAACAAAAGGCACTTTTCAATTAATATTTACCTCGCTTTAGACTTTATATATTTATCACTTATTTGCTCTGTATTTAACTATACTGTTAGAATATTATAAAGATGAGTAGCTGTTCCCTCGACTTTGTCCGCGTTTTTTAAATTATTTAATTTTATACAATTCTGAAATAAAACGTAAATTCGCAATATATTTATTTGGCATAATATTTTATTTGATAAAAAATATCTTTAACTATCTCGGTGAAGGTCGTTTTATAGCGGGATCTTAGGCGAGATATATAGAACAAGTTTTCCTACTCAGGAAACAAACTCGGGACCTCGTGCGTCGAAGTCGGGCACAGATTACATTCGACTATAAAGGCAATTAAGATTTAAATATAATTAAGTAGCTGTTCACCACCCTCGTATTCATACCCAAAAAAAGTGATTTTTTTTTTCAAATTTAGTTTAATTTTTGAACCACTTTTACATTATTTCTTGGCTTCCTAGAATCCCTTCACTAAAACTTAAACTTTATGTTATGGTATTAAAGTTCAAATTGACTTTTAAGTATTAGTACCAATTTTTTGTATTTAGAAAAACAACATTTTTCTATATTACCGGGAATATAGAAAAATGTTGTTTTGAGACTTTTTAGCAATTTTTAAATTTTTTCCCTCCGTATTTTTTTATTGTAATATTACAATAAAAAAATTAGCGAAATCGGTTCAGCCGTTCTCGAGTTTTACGTATAGCAACATTTAGCGATCCATTTTTAGGGTTCCGTACCAAAAGGGTAAAAAACTGAACCCGATTAATAAGAATCCGCTGTCCGTCTACGTGTCTGTCTGTCACCAGGCTGTATCTCATGAACCGCGATAGCTAGACAATTGAAATTTTCACAGATTATGCCTTTCTATTGCTGCTATAATAACAAATACTAAAAACAGAATAAAATAAATATATAAATGCTAGTAACAAACGTGATTTTTTTTACCGTTTTTTAAATATCGCCTCCGTGGTGTAACGGTACAGGTGTCGCCTGTAAGGATCGTTAGCCGCGTAAGGTCCCGGGTTCAAATCCCAGGTTGGGCAAATTATCTTAAATGTTTTTTAGATTTTTCTGAGTAAGCATTACATTGCCCGGGATTGGAATGTGCCCGAAGTGGCGTTAGGCTTGCCACCTATCACATCAGGGCCCTAGTACCTTGGCTAATCGTGGGTGTTCTAGTATACCTACTGGACTTTAGAGTTGTGGATATACTCGCACATCTCTGGATACTACTTCTTGAATAATAGACGTGAAAGAACTTTTTATCTTAACAAAGAAATTTATGTTGATAGCACAATAAATACCCTAATACTCGAAAAATAAATATCGATATCGTGACGCGAAAGATACAATATAAGCATATGAAACTATTCATCTTACCCTTATCGTTTATATCAGATGATATCGGGATTGGCTACCTAATCTAGGAAATTTGACTAGGCCACCATTTTTTAGGCAAAGTGATCGAAAAAAAACTAGGTATCGTTATGTCAATATTGTTTTGTTTTGGATATAAAATAACCTAGATCTTAGATAAGAGCAGAGTAATAAAGATATTTACAAAAGCTTATTTAAAATAACGTAAAACAAAACAAAAGTTATTTTGTTACAAATTAATTATTCTCTTAATGGAAAATCATTGAGTTCTGGAAACCTTTTTTAATATTAAATAATATCAGATGCTAGAGGCTTAAATGTAAAATATTTCAATGAGCCTTTAATGAAATTGAAAGCAATATTAAAAGATAAATTAATTTAGAAATTATAATTGCTTATCTGTTAAATATTCTTTTTTCATAAAATACGAGTATTATCTTCTTCGTCTTAGGCTTATACCAAATTGTATCAGATGATATCGGAGACGGATATAATCTAGGGTATTTGACTAGGACACCAGTTTTATGTGCCATCTGACTTCTGTAACCCAGAAAGGAAACTAAGTCCAAATCTAGATAGGTCAAATTCAAAGAATCCGGGTTTCCTCAAGATGTTTTCTTTCACCGTAAGAGCACTCAGACATAAGTTAGAAAAACTCATTGGTACATGGCGGAGTTCGAACTTCGACTACCCGAATAGAAGTCTGAACCGCATACCGCCAGACCTCTGAGGTTTAGCATTATATGAAACGGATACGTTTAATTCCATCACGTTTTAGATACGTGTAGATATTTATATGTAATGAATTTTTGTCTGTAAATCATCGATGAACTCAAAAACTACTCAAACCGACTATCATGAAAATTGGTATATATGTGTATGGTTCCACGGAGAAGGTTCACATGATATGCACATCGATGTCCCTCGCTACCAGGTGGCGCTAGAGTTGTAGACGTATTGGAAGGCAAACAAGCAGACGGATTTCCTGATGCTAAAAAATACACGTCACCTACCACTGAAACCAATTTTGATGAAATTTAGTACATAGATAGAGTTTACCTTGAGGCTTGAGAAAGGACATAGGCTACTTTTTAAACGAGTATATTAAAAAGAGGGTATGTTTTTCCGCGATAAGTATTATAAGTCGGAAAAATGTCAGCCCTTTGAAAGTTGTCGGTGTTATTAAAATAATTCATGCGGGCAAAGCTGCGGGCAAAGCCGCGGACGGAAAGCTAGTTGTAATATATTTTTTACTGAAATTATTGAATTGCAAAAGTCGCCCCCGATTTTAAGCAAGGGCACAAGGGAAATGGCTTTTTATCGTAATATCTATCAAGAATATTGAATAAAAGATTTGTATTCTGAGGTGTAGGTACTCTCTTCCCTTAAAGTACGAAAATCCCTTCGACAATAGGTACTTAATTTTGTTACTTTTGTATCTTAATATAATAAAATATGGAAAGGAAAATTATTTATTCAAATATAAAAACGCGAAATATTCGTAAGGACTGAGTTTTAGCTTGTTTCGCTCATATTTGTGGGAATATTTCTTTTATATTTCACTTCCTATTAATCTCGTTTTGTGTTTTTCTTCCGCTTACCAAACATATATTATCTAAACATATCATAAAACTGAAAATTTACATTTATTTAATTTTTTCCCCGTGTTGGTCCAGGTTCTATTGTAAAATAGGCCAACTGCCTTTCACCCAGGCAGCTCGTAAGAGGCGAGAGGGTCTATTGTCACCAACAAAGTGACATTGACTAAGTGGTAGAGTCTTGCAACGACTCGCCCGGATTGGTACCACCGCCTTATCTATTCCTGCCACAATAGCGGCGGTGCTCGCCATTGTCGTGTTCTGGTCTGGAGGGTAGGGTAGCCGGTAAAGTTACTTACGCAAGAGGCTTACCATCCCAGCCTCAGGTTGGCAACGCACCATTTCCACCTTTGGTAAATCCGTCTGCTTGTTTGCCTTCCATTACCATAAAAAAGCTTAATAAAACATAATGAGCGAGCTTTATTTACTCAAAAAAACGCAAAACAATTATTGTTAATTACGCTTTTGATATAATTTTGTAAAACTAGGTGGCGTTGGTTAATTATAAATCATGCAATTACTTGACATACCTAAAATATTGCTTTTCACGCGCGCCTGCGTGAATTATTTTAATAACACAGATAACTTTCAGACATGTTTCGAACTTATATTATTGCGTGAAAACATACTCTCTTTTTAAAGTTGTCGCTTGAAACGTAGCCTATGTTCTTCCTCAGGTCAACTCTGTCTCTGTACTGAAATCAGTTCTGTGGCTTAAGTGTGAAAGCGTAACAGACAGACACTGAAACAATTTTAATGAAATTTAGTACAGAGATAGAGTTGATCTTGAAAAAGGACATAGGCTACTTTTTACCCGACTACAATAAAAAGAGGGTATGTTTTTACTCAAAAGGTATTTATTATAATTCGGAAAACTGTCTGCCCTTTGAAAGTTGTCTGTGTTATTAAAATTATTTACGAGAGCAAAGCCGCGGGGGGAAAGCATATTATCTATTAAAAAAACTTTAATTAAAATTCTCGTGAAATAATTAGAATTAGCGTGAATTCTTTACATTTTTACAATGAGGGTGTAAAACAAGTGCTGAGTCATAGAGAGCGTGGCGTACGCCCTTGTTCAAGCCAGTGAATAGCCGAGAAGCATCCTCAAAGGGCGTGTTTTTCAATTAATAAAACCTTTTTATACACTCCCGAAAAGGTGTTAATTAATTAACGTGTATAAGGCCCTTAAAGGCAAAATTAGCTTCTAAGTGACCTTTAATATGACTCGTAAAATGGAGATTATTAATATTATTATGTAATTATAGTCATTCAGTTTATTTTTGGTATAAATATACCCTGGCCATGCAACGAGGTAGTAACACAGATGTCATAGGCTTTTTAAACCGGAAACACATCGCGGTCGCGTACCGCCGTCCGCCAGTCTATTTGTATGTATATCTGTCTATCACCAGGCTGTATCTCATCACGGTTCACGCCGTGATAGCTAGACAGTTGAAATTGTCACAATTAATGTTTTTCTGTTGCAGCTATAACAACAAATATATAGAATAATTTCCATCGTGTTGTTCTGGGTCTTCTGTGTAGAATATACTAACTACCTTCCTACCAGGCAGCTCGTAAGAGGCAAGCATAGGTTAACTAAGTCACAACCAACATGACTACTGGTGGTAGAGTGTTGTGCAGCAACTCGCCCGGGTATCTACCGCCTCACCTATTCCTGCCGCCATAATGACATTAATGTGTTCCGGTCCGGAAAGTAGGATAGCCGGTAGATTTTCATATAAGGTCTAATAGCCCGATCACATGACAGTGGCGCTCCTATAATATTTATGATGTCTATGGGCCACGTTTGTCTATTAACATCAGGAGACCCGTGTGAACCGTGAAATAAAACAGGGAACAGTCCCTGTCTTATCCCATAAAAAATACAAAAAAGTAAAAACGGGCTACTTATTAAGTACTTCCGCAATATATAAAAAGCGATTTAATTGCGTTTTTTATACTTGATGCATATGGAATGGTACCTTTCATAGATCGCCTCTTAAGAATTATCTATTTAAATAAACAAATATACAATCTTAAATAATCTAGGAATCTATTTGGAGTAGGCGGAAACAAGCCTCCTTTCAAAGTACATACATACATACATATCTTCACGCTATGTCCTTTGCGGAGGAGGCAGAGAGCCCCGAGTGCCAAGTGTCACGACCCCTGCACACTTGCCTAGCTTCCTCCACGTTTATTAATCTCTCTCGAATAAAACTCGAGCAATTTGACTGCCTCATTGGTCGAGTGGCTAGCGTACACGCTTAACCGCATCGACTAACCGCGAGGCTTGAGTTCGATTCCTGACGGGGACAGACATTTGTGTAATGAACATAGATGTTTGTATTTCCGGGTCTGGGTGTTTATTAAATTTATTCTTGTACCTATTTAAGTATTTCTACGTATTAGTATCGTTGTCTAACACCCATAACACAACCATCTAATTTGCTTAATTTGGGGTTAGATCAATTTGTGTAATTTGTCAGTATTTTTTTAAATTATTTATTTATTTATAAAGGAGGCTCTCATACAGCAAACGTGATTTTTTGACGTTTTTGCGAATACGAAACACTTTGTGCGCGAGAACTTGCACTTGGACGTTTTATTTAACCTATATTAGGTCTAAGAGCTACCGGGAAGAGATATGGTGTTTTCTACACAGGGATTTTAATGTCCCGAACCAACACATAAACAATTATTAAAATACATTATAAGTAATCCAATCGGCTCAAATAATCATATTATAACTATTTATTTAGCCTTTACAGAATTTTAAAACACTTTCGTACGTTGAAGATACTTCACAGCTTATCTATTGAACAAAAAAAAACTAAATGCAACCTGATTTTGTCCGGACTTTAACAAATTGGATATCCGGTGAATGTCACTGGACCTGATATCAAACACTGCACTAAGTAACAAATCTCCTAATTAGCCATGTTTTAAGTAAAAAAAACTTAAAATTTTATCTAAGTTTTTTTTGCTTAACTAGGTGTTTGATCAGTTGACTAATCACTCGGAATTTGGATGAAATAAGAGGTGCGTGCAGCAAAAAATATCTGAATGCTGCAAAATGTCTCGAAGCAGTATTGCCAGATATGAGAGAAATTTCGAATATTTGAATTCGATCTGATGTTCGAGATTATTAATGTATGTACGAGATTTACAAAGAAGTTTTAATATAATATAAGTAAAGAGGTATTAATATTTAGGTTCTCTTCATATTTTAATCCCAAAGAACACTTAAAACGTTGAAAACAAATGGAATTTATCAATATCTAACGATGCGTAGTTTATTACATACAATAATTTTCTTTTACAATAATTATCATTCGATGTTTTGTTTTTTTTTTTTTTTAATTTGAACATTATTTATTAAAAGTAAAAACTATGATTAAACCAATAACGTTAAAATATTAAATATATAAAATTACAAAAAAAACGTTACATCCAATCTATACAAATAAATAATATTGGAGTGTCTGTATATACTATTAATTAAAATAACCGCTTTTTACTAAATGCATGTGTATGTTTACAATATACATATACTAAAATGGTATATTTTAGATTTTTTTGTCTGTCTATCCGCTAATATCTGAAACGGCTGGACTGATTTTGACGGGACTTTCACTGGCAAACAGGTGATTTAATAAGGAATGGCTTAGGCTACTTTTATTTTAGAATTCGACTTTAGACATGTATAAAATAAAATAATGAAATAAAAACGCGGACGAAGTCGCTTGCATAGCTAGTTACAAACATAACCGTGTTTGTTTTTTAGTAAACATCCGAAATGTAAATATCATGTCATAATTAAATGACTAAAATAAATAAAAAATATGTTTCTGATAAAAGACAATAATCGTTAGTCAATTATAAATATCGTTGTTAAAAAATAAACCAATACCCGAAGTTCCAATTTTCCTCACCTGTTGAGAATCGATCCCAAGTTTGGCTGTTTGTTCAAGTCTACGCTAATCTCCCAACCAGCGAGTTAAGATAAATATGTATGAAATTTCTAAATTAAAAATGACAAATCGTTTGTAATTTTTAAATAATGGCAGAGGATAATTTTGACAATGGTTCCCTGAGGGTCCTACACGTCTTGCCAATCTTTCCTGATTCCTTCAATTTGGGGTCCACAACGACGATGACCTGATTATATACTAATATTCCTAAAGAGATCCAAATTTACTGCTGATACTTAAAACGCAATTGTTATACAGGCTGATAAAAAATAAATATATATTTCGTATTTTTTGAAAAAACTAAGAATTAAAAAAGATTCAACCATGTTAAAAAACATTTTTAAAATTAATTGCACTAAAATGGTATTAACCATTTCATTCTTTCTTTTTAGGCAGTAAAATTTACCGGTGAAATAATTTTAAGTGAAATTATTTTTATTATATTTAATTAAATAATAAATAAATCTCTGGGCAATTTGCACAAATTAGTCTTACCTCAAATTAAGCAAATCACATATTTGTGTGTTAGGGTGTCAGTCAACGATATTAAAACGTAGAAATACCTACTTAAATGCGAATACATCCATCATAGACATCTATTTTCATACACAAATACTCCCATCGGAAATCAAACCTGATCCTCGCGGTTGGTCGGTGGCATAAGTCGTCAGATGTGATTATTTTTTACAAGGCGATGTGAAGTGATTATTAGAAGTGAACTTAGATTGGATATTTATAACGTAGCTCTATTGATATATACAGATGGCGTTGCTTAGAAATGGATCACAGAAGCAAAAACTTATTAAATGTTACCGATATATCTCATACTGCTTAACAATTTATTAACATTAAAACATATATATACTCGTATATATAGGCTCATACTCAATTTTGCAACGACAAAAGCAGAACATCCTGTATTTTCTGGTCTGTTTTTGCTTCTTTTTCAGGGGACGAAAGTTTATATTTTTTAAGTAAAGCATAATTTTATATGAAATAGGCCGGGAGGAAAATGTCGGTGAACCTACCTTTTAGAGTACCAGCATAAGTATTGTAAAAAATGTAAGAAATGAAATGCAAAAAAGAACATAAAAAATATTGAGCAGATTCTAACTGGCATTGTTCGTCCATGAAAAAATATATAGTGCCTATGTATTTACACAAATAAATTACAAAAATAAAATTAGTACGGTAGAAAAAAACATTTGATAATGGTGCAAGCTACATTAATTCATTAGTTGTACTAATTTAAAAAAAATGGCAAACGATTTTGTCCCCCTAGACTGTGATTTCCCCTTTTTTCTTATCCTATTATATTAATCTTAGTGAAATAATAAATAGTTACTTTTTTATGGATTTCATAGCGATACCTAAATTAATTTTTTTCATGATTACAAAACCGGGCAGGTTCTTGGTAATCAAACTTTTAACTGAAATTCGGGTACTTTTTACCCTACCCTCCAGACCGAAGCACTATATCGTCATTATAGCGGTAGGAATACGTAAGGCGGTGGTTCCTTACCCGGGCGGGTTGTTGCACAGCACTCTACTACTAGTGGTTTTGATAACCTATGCTTGCCTCGGGGATTTTATGCTGCTACTTGATAATGTTAATTTTCCAATGTTTCCCGCCCGGTCTATATAAGCTGTCGGCACATCAGTCCCGAGCGGCGCGGCGTAATTACAGGCTATTTGACTAATTTTATTACAAAGTCAATCGCCCTTCATTGTATCTGACTGGTAGCCGAAAGCCAAATATCTTATTGTCAAACAAGGTGTCTCAATATTACGGACGAGTTTTACTAAAAGAATATATAGATAAATATTGTCACGCCCTCATCCCCGAAGGAGTAGGCAGAGGTAAATATATACTTTTTTATATAAATATATTCGATATAAGGTCCAAGTAGCAATCCCGTCGCCATATCGGCTACGAATCCCAGGCTTCCTCACGATGTTTTCCCTCATCGTAAGAGCACTACAAAATATACTTAAGTAAGAAAAACCCACCTGTTCGAACCTGGACTACCGAAGTGGAAGTCCAAAGCTCGTACCACTAAGCCATCGACACATGTAGAAAATTGTGTAACGACCTATGCATAATTTTTTCCGTGTTGATTTGAATCCCCAGTACAGAATAAAGCATTTACCTCTCTACCACATAGCTCGTAAGAAGCAAGCATAGATTAACTGTTTCATTTGTACACCAAATACAGATAAATCAGAAATACACGAATTAAAATATACATCTTTACATTAAGTCCCTGGCTTAGAGGCTTCCTCCACGTTTATTATTATCTTCATAATACTTCATGCTACATCAATACTTAAAAAAAGGAAACTAACCAAGTGTAAGTCAGACTCTCGCACGATAGATTCCGTATAAAAAAATCACGTTTGTCAAATTTAGTTATTAATTTTATTAATGTTAAATAAATGACAAGCAACAATGAATATGAAGATTAATCGAACAAATAGAATTATTTTGGTTTATTAAATACTGGTGACCCGCCCGGCTTCGCACGGGTATACTATACGTCATGTTATATACATAAAAACCTTCCTCTTGAATCACTCTATTAAAAAAACCGCATCAAAATCCGTTGCTAAGTTTTAAAGATTTAAGCATACATAGAGACAGACAAAAAAGTGACTTTTTTTATAATATGTAGTGATTTATTTTATTATATTTCTTAGTATTTGTTGTTATAGCGCCTAATAATAATAGCAGGCAGCACTAAATGATTTTTGTCCATTGTCTATTTGACAAAAAAAATTTTTATGGGATAAGACAACGAACAAGCACATAGATCTCCTGATGGTAAGAGAAAATCGCGGCCTATAGACACCAATGTTGTAGATGCGTCACTGTCCTGTGACCGGGATTTTAGCTCTGATGTAGCTACGGGCGAGTTGCTGCACACCACTCCATCATCAGTGGACTTGTTAGAAATGACCCAGTTAATCTATGCTCGCCTCTTATGTGCTACTTGGTAAGAAGACAGTTAAAGTCTATTCTACACCCGTACCCACACGGGAAATTAGAGAACAATCTATTAATTCAATTTTAAATTCAACACTAACTGCTTGTGATAAAAAAAGTTTTTTATTTGGATAAGGATTAATATCATGTTTCTAAAGACACTTCCGCATGTAATGTTTTATTTTAGTACTAATTTTATAAAAAGAGAACCCTTCAATCTTAAAACATATAGAGCATAAAGTGGAAAAAAATCGTAGTACGTGATCTTTGCGTAGTTTTTGAGAACGCAAGGAAAGCTTTTAAAAAATATTTTCCCGTTTTTTTTAACGTGAAATGTCTTTAAAATCGGTACCATACATCGGGTACTATGTCAGAAAACCGGACAGTAACGAATTGGTCTACATCGTCTGACCTTAATAACTACAAAACTATTCTTCGGAGAAACATTAATTTAGTGTCAATATTTAGCATATATATAGTCAGCTCGCTACTAAGACCTTGAATTTCGGAACATTTGCATTTCTTTCAGATTTTTCTGAATAAACATTTCATTGCCCGGGATTGGCGTGTGCCCGAAGTGGCGATAGGCTTTCCACCTATCACATAAGGGCCCTAGTACCTTGGCTAATCGTAGGTGTGTTCTAGTATATCTACTGGACTTACGAATCGTGGATATACTAGCACACCTCTGCCTACTTCTTCGGGGATAATAGGCGTGAAGGTACTTTTTTACTTTTTTCTTTCAATCTTTAACATTATGAACGACGCGCTGATATAGACGTTTCACGTTAAAATCAACGGCCGTATGTACCGACACGGCAACACCTAATTTTTAATTTTCACTGCTCCCGCACTCTTAGTCATAGCGTGATGGTATAAAACTTATAATCTTCCTCAAAAAATTGACTTTTCAACACCAAAATACTTTTTCAATTCGAATCAAAAGTTTCTGAGATAAGCGTGTCAACCAAACAAACAAACTCTTCAGCATATTCATAGATATATTCTTCACTGTTGAGAAAATATTTGATCCCGCACAAAATTTGGCAGCCCTACAAATATCAACTAAAAATGTGGCAGCCCTACTAATATCAGATAAAAATTTGGCTCATTGCATACAATAAAGATGAGATTGGCGAAATGTTGACGCACATGTTTTTGTAACAGACGGATAAACGTATATTCATTTATGAATACACCTAAAAGCGTAAGAGACACGGTCGTTTCATTTTAAATGTTTTTATTCTGTGATTGAGGCGAATGTTTTTTTTGTTAATGTCATATATTAGCTGTGAAGACATAGACTTGCACATTTCCTCAACATTCTTGAAATAACGAGGTTATTTAAAATTTTGTAAAAAAAAATGTCATTTATTAGTTATACAAATGTTATCCCCTTATGGGTTAAATTTTGCAAAAATGTTTAATGGATGTCTATTATAAGTTTCTTCTACTATGGTGTAAACATTTTGAATTTTTAATTATTTAGCCCTAAGGGTTTTGGGCTTGTGTGGTGATTTTTTTTATGGTAATAGATGGCAAGCAAGTCGCCTATAGACACCAAAGGTGGAAATGGTGCGTTGCCAACCTGAGGCTAGGATTGTAAACCTCTTGATGAGTAAGTAGGTTTACCGGCTACCCTACCCTCCAGAACACGACAATGGCGAGCACTGCCTCTATTGTGACAGGAATAGCTAAGGTGGTGGTACCAATCCGGGCGAGTCGTTACAAGACTCTACCACCTAGTCAATGTCACGATGTTGGTAACAATAGTCCCTATGCTCGCCTCTTACGAGCTGCCTGGGTGGAAGGCAGTTGGCCTTTCTACAACGGAATCCGTACCAACACGGGGGTATACATTATTCTTTAACTTATATAGTTTCTAGAAATATATAATATCTAGTATATTTATAAATATGAATAACCTACTTCCTTATTCCCGATATGAATAAGAGGGTTCCGAATCCGCCCACCCTATCTCCAATAACAGTTTGATTTACTTCATTTTTTTAGGATACCTAACGTACCCAAAGAGTTAAAACGGGACCCGGGATTATTAAGCTGTATCTCATGAATCGTGATAGCTAGACGATTGGAATTTTCACAGAATATGTATAGGTATCTGATGCCGCTTTAACAACAAAATAGAATAAAGTAAGCACGACTCAACCAATAGATGGCGTTATCCATATCTAGATCGCGGTAAAGATGACGACTAGTTCCTCGATATATTTTCAAAGTATTACATATTCTCTTCAATCCCAAATAAACAATTATGAAGTTAGAATAAGTTTAAAACGTGATATTTGCAGTTTTATATTAGACTATAGATATAGATTCGGAACCCGTTTGTCGCACGGCAATTCTGACTTGCACTTGACTGTAACCTTTCATTTGTTTCGATGTTAGTTTTTTTCATCAAGCTGAAGGTAATGTGTCAACTGTCATGAAGGTCCCGTCAAAATCGGTCAAGCCGTTTCAGAGATTAGGGGGTACAAACAGACAGACAGACAAAATTGTAGTATATGTAACTTGTAAACATACATATGCATTTAGTAAAAAGCTGTTATTTTAATTTTACATACAGACATTTCAATTTTATTTATTTGTATAGATTGAAAAATAATAGTGGTTGCCTGGATACGGATCTAATGTAGACCAATCTCTTATCGTTTATGGGTTATTGAAAACGGCAATAAGAGTGCAATGTGTACTCTCTACCTACCCTGCCAGGGTTACGGGCGTGGTTATATTTTTTAAAAACAGTACACAACCGTTTCGTTTGAAAGCATGTTTTTAACGGATCCCTATGTCACGTCAAGTACCTAGTGTGCTTGAAAGATATTTCAGCCGGGTGTCCAAAGCCCCCTTCCCGATTTCGTACCCGAATGCACCCTCAGATAAAACTATCAATGATCGGGATTACACCGAGTTAATTTGGTCGCGTGGCAGCTTTCCACCCTAATCCGGTGTTTTGTCTGACGGCCTGTCACTCAAGCACTTATGCGGAAGATTTTGATAGGGGTTTTCATCAGTGATTTGAAAATAAGCAGGTCAATGCGTAAACACAATATGAAGCTAAGTTATTTCACACGCGTATTTGAATATACATATTTTTATGTTTTTTTTTCGTCATTTGGTGTGCACATGTGTTTATTCTGTTTTGTCTCTTGTTCTGTGTGATCCATTTAATAAATAAATTAAATGTTTTCTTTCTTATTTAAGCATTTAGTACCTGGGTGTTTTTTAGTACATCATGATTTTTTATAATAATATTTACTTATAATAATGCAAATTACTTGCTAATGAAATATGAATAGGTGATATACAGAGAGGAAAAAATAAAAGAAACATTCGGACCGAGATTTGAACCTGTGTTAAAACGCCCGATTTCCCGAACGAGCTGTTCTAACTTCGAAATTTGGCTTCGTATTTTAATGATATTGAAGGAGATTTTTATTCTATGAAAACACGATTAATGGCCGTTTTCAATAACCAATCAATATTAAGAGAAAGGTAGCTGTCCTAATAATAAAAGAGGAAGCAAATCTTTTTGTTCTTGTGAGGGGGATATCAACCAAATAAGGGTGATACCCCGC